>BLKR01005387.1:0-81989 GCA_011170035.1 Teleogryllus occipitalis
CACTAACATTTTCTTCAAAACTTTATGATTCTCTTCGCCGAGAGAGGCTGACAGTCTTAGTACTTTTATTTTTCTGAATTATCCCTTGTGCTAAAGTGTCAGAAAGACATAACAGCTCACTTTGGTTCAAACTTCTGAAAAAGCTCTCCCAAACACTCCCGACATTTCGGAGTCACCACAACGCATGAAAAGTTAAAAAAAGGTTTCTAATTCTCGTTTGATTCAGCAACGAACGAGTAAACCATGAAGTTTTCTACGCACCACGGGCGTTACTAGATGTTCTTCCCCCTCAGGTGACTTCAAACCCCTTTGGCCAGAGGCCCTTGGGGCGAAACATCAACTTAACGCCCTCGATACGTAAGTAACTATTAGTTTAATGTTTACTCGTGTTTAGTTTCACTATAGTTACCATAATATCAAGTAGATCAAATTTACAGAATATTAAATTATTTCTTTAATTTATCCTTTAATTATTTGTAGTTAATAAATTTTTAAAAAATTAATGAGAAAATATTCGACATATATGGAAAGATATTCATATATGCCAAGCGAAACGTCCATTGATAATTTAAGGTGGTTAGAGCTAGATACGTGTTGTTTCACGTGACTTTTTATTAAATTAGTCAAAAGATGAGAGCTTGTTCTATGTTCTGGTAGAGTTTGAATGGATTTCACCGCCTAGTTTTTGTGTAATGACTAAAGTTTGTCGTTCTAACATGGGCTCTTATGGCAATGTGACAGACCCGACCTGAAATTATAAAATTGTGAGAAAACTAAGAGTTGAAATTCTCTTTAAAAACTGCTTCTTAGGTAGCTAGCATTTTGAAGAATCAATATACGCAATTTGAAGGACATCTACCGTTTCAAATGGGACAAATTTGCAAAATTATAAGCCTAAATCCGTCTACAGGGAGACGTTCGCGCGCTTCCTGGTGGGTCGGGACGGTAACGCGCAGCTCGGCAACACCGCGCGCGTAGCGCGCTTCATTCAAATTGAGTGACAAATCTATCATAAGAATATCACTATATAGTACATAAAATCAAAAAAGAATGATATAAAATCAAGTCAATTTTATTTACACACATACATGATAAACAATTACACTAGAATGTCAATGAGTTTGATTAAAATTGAGTGACAAATCTATCATAAGAATATCACTATATAGTACATAAAATCAAAAAAGAATGATATAAAATCAAGTCAATTTTATTTACACACATACATGATAAACAATTACACTAGAATGTCAATGAGTTTGATTGAAATTGAGTGACAAATCTATCATAAGAATATCACTATATAGTACATAAAATCAAAAAAGAATGATATAAAATCAAGTCAATTTTATTTACACACATACACGATAAACAATTACACTAGAATGTCAATGAGTTTGATTAAAATTGAGTGACAAATCTATCATAAGAATATCACTATATAGTACATAAAATCAAAAAAGAATGATATAAAATCAAGTCAATTTTATTTACACACATACATTATAAACAATTACACTAGAATGTCAATGAGTTTGATTGAAAATGAGGACAAATCTATCACAGAATTATATAGTACATAAATCAAAAGAATGATATAAAATCAAGTCAATTTTATTTACACACATACATGATAAACAATTACACTAGAATGTCAATGAGTTTGATTGAAATTGAGTGACAAATCTATCATAAGAATATCACTATATAGTACATAAAATCAAAAAAGAATGATATAAAATCAAGTCAATTTTATTTACACACATACATGATAAACAATTACACTAGAATGTCAATGAGTTTGATTGAAATTGAGTGACAAATCTATCATAAGAATATCACTATATAGTACATAAAATCAAAAAAGAATGATATAAAATCAAGTCAATTTTATTTACACACATACATGATAAACAATTACACTAGAATGCTAACAGAGTTTGATTGAAATTGGAGCAGACAAATCTTATCATAAGAATATCACCATATAGTACATAAAATCAAAAGAATGATATAAAATCAAGTCAATTTCTACTTCGGTATACAGCTACATTATAAACAATTACACTAGAATGTCAATGAGTTTGATTGAAATTGAGTGACAAATCTCATCATAAGAATATCACTATGAGTGGGGTACATAAAATCAAAAGAAATGATATAAAACGTCACTATTTCATACACATACACATAAACACTTCATCAGAATGTCGGAATAGTTTGATTGAAATTGAGTGATAAATCTATCAAGTGAATATCATATAGGCATATAAAATCAAAAAAGAATGATATAAAATCAAGTCAATTAATTACACACATACATTGGTAAACAATTACACTTAGAATGTCAATGAGTTTGATTTGAAATTGAGTGACAAATCTATCATAAGAATATCACCATATAGTACATAAAATCAAAAAAGAATGATATAAAATCAAGTCAATTTTATTTACACACATACATTATAAACAATTACACTAGAATGTCAATGAGTTTGATTGAAATTGAGTGACAAATCTATCATAAGAATATCACTATATAGTACATAAAATCAAAAAAGAATGATATAAAATCAAGTCAATTTTATTTACACACATACATTATAAACAATTACACTAGAATGTCAATGAGTTTGATTGAAATTGAGTGACAAATCTATCATAAGAATATCACCATATAGTACATAAAATCAAAAAAGAATGATATAAAATCAAGTCAATTTAATTTACACACATACATTATAAACAATTACACTAGAATGTCAATGAGTTTGATTGAAATTGAGTGACAAATCTATCATAAGAATATCACCATATAGTACATAAAATCAAAAAAGAATGATATAAAATCAAGTCAATTTTATTTACACACATACATTATAAACAATTACACTAGAATGTCAATGAGTTTGATTGAAATTGAGTGACAAATCTATCATAAGAATATCACTATATAGTACATAAAATCAAAAAAGAATGATATAAAATCAAGTCAATTTTATTTACACACATACATTATAAACAATTACACTAGAATGACAATGAGAGTTTGAAAAAATTATTATAAACGGATGATACAACGAATAACTATGGAGATAAATACAGATGCTGATTGATAACCAGAAGTAATTTATGGCTCTTCTATGATGGTATCTCACATTTATGTCACTCATGTATATGTATGTCAAAAATAATACAAGCAAATCATGTATTACATATAAAAAATGCAATATACACAACTCAGGAATATTGGATTCTTGAGTGAAAAGCTAGTATAAAGTATAGGCTATTAGAACAGTTGTTACTAATCAAGTACTTACATTTATGTCAATCAGAATATAGCTATAAAGGGAAGAGAAGATAAAATAAAAGAAAAAACCCAACTATTTCAAGTTGTGTTGGCAATATCAATTTTGTTACAATACCTTGAAATAAAATATTGATGTGTAACAAGAAATGGGGTGGCTAACATTGCGTGTAGTAACTATAATCATAGCTTCAATATTAATTTTTTGTTAACCTTGTCTGAACATTGTAATTGGAGTTTTCACCTTTACAATTCTCTTTGTTAGCAGAAATATGTTACGTAGACACACTTGGCTAGCTTCCTTTTCTTTTCAACATTCAGCTAATCGTAAATATGGTGAGGTGTGAAGTGATGCCACGTCAATAGACCACACACTACATCTGCTTACCAATCAACATCTGTATTTACCTCCATTATGTTGTTGAGTGGAATTTATTCCCAATTTAGTTTTTTAAATTTTGAGTGTTAATTTTTGAGTCACTTGAAATGTATAGTATATGTAAGTAAAATTATGTTTATGTATGCTTTAAACGGTTTCTGGTCTTTTGAATCTACTAAAAAATAATTAAAACTTGCCATAGTCCCATGAAGCTGCTTTCATTATTCGATTTATGGTCAAGAACTGTTTATAAAAACATTATATCTCTGATGGGAGAAATGTGGACTGAGAAGAAGCAGCTTGAATTTCATTTTTTTAAATCAAAAAATATTACTTTACTAATTTGTTTGAACCTGTCACAAACCCCTCAATTAATCGTCATGATCAAGATGCTTTGACAAGAATTCGATCAAACCATTCTAATTTATCTCAATTTTTTAATCGAAAATGTTCTACAACCTACTTGTACCATCTTCAATAGAATTCTATCAATAGAATTCTATCAATCACACATCCTCTTGGAATGCCCCGTACACATCTAAGACAAATGATTCCTAGGAAATGAAAATTTCAGTACAATCTTATCTTCGCTAAGTTTCCAAGAAAAAGTATTACGATTTTGTAAAACTATCGACATTTTCTCAGAATTGTAATTGTGTTACTGTACTAGTCGCTCATGACGTATGCAGTTTATGCGACTTAAAAATAATTTTAAAAAATATTTGTTTTAAAAAAATTATAAATAGTTCATGGGATAAATAAATATTATATTTCACTTGTTAGAAATAAAAATAGTAAATTATTATTTCTAAGTACATAAATAAGATAATTCTAAGTATTTAAATAAAAAATTAAACTAAGATAAATGTTCTTTATTATTTTGCAGAATTGTCATTCAGGGGTATTGCAACACATGAAAAAGGAAATATTTTATTTTACATGTAATGTTTTTATAAACCTCCTACAAAAACTTTACATTTAGCGTGCTTTCTTTTAGCAAAGCGTACTAAAAGTTCAATTTTTAGCATTAGCGCTAAAAGTGAGTCAATATTCGTTATATTCAGATTAAACAGAATGTAACAATGATATCAAAATACATTCTTCTGATCGCAGGAGCTACTGCTGACCTTTATACAACATGGATTTGATTCTATGTATGAATTACAATATAATGAAAGTCAAAAAGGGTGACTAAAAATAGTGCGTGACACGTGGTAAAAGCCATTAGGTTTATCGGCATCGTGTTGCAACATTTTCTACATGCAAAATAAAATGCAACATTTACCACTCGTATCATAAATAATACTAAAACTCTAATATAGGCAGTTTCTGTGCATTCTTACAGCAAGTCAAACAGGGCAATTTTTATATCCATTAGAAACGACTGCTGCAGAAGCCACTGCCTTGGTACCATGAAAAAAAGGTTCTTCATTCATGAAAATTGAACGAAGTATCCTTTTAACCTACTGTTATTCCCTGAGATATTAAACACCTTGTTGCAATATAAAATTACGAACTTTTTATAAAATATTAATTCAATTGTAGAAAAAATGTTTGTTTTGTGAGCGAAGTGTGTTTTTTTATGGACTCGTTTGATTTTTTGGCCTCGACTTACAGTCTCGACAAAAATTTCAGTTGCAACGCCGAAACAACGCCTACGACCAAGGTTACCAGATCCCTTATGGGAAGATCACCATCGCAGGGATAAAAGGCTGTCCAATTCCACCTAATAACTTAGTGGGGAACAAAGATAAACAGTGAACAAAGCTGACACCGACACTGGGGCCGAAATTTTAATATAGCTGAACGTTCACAAGAACTTCAAGGGCACCTTGTAGGTACTTTCGCCCCAAAATATGGTTTTTCGGTTTTTGTGTAATTTTGGTAGTCTGAAGTCTTCTCTTCCATAACATATTCGTTTTTGCTCAATTCGAATTTAAATGAGTATAAATGTCCATTTAAATAAGCATGTGCGCTCGGTTGACACTAACGGGTACTCCCACTTTTGTGAGTATCGAAATTTCGTTACAGTTTTTGAGGCTAACCTCTCTCTCTCTCACTCTCTCTCACTCTCTCTCTCACTCTCTCTCTCTCACTCTCTCTCTCACTCTCTCTCACTCTCACTCTCTCTCACTCTCTCTCTCTCTCTCACTCTCTCACTCTCTCTCTCCCACTCTCTCTCTCTCCCACTCTCTCTCTCCCACTCTCTCTCTCACTCTCTCTCTCTACACTCTCACTCTCACCTCTCTCTCACCCCATCTCACTCTCTTTCACTTTCACTCTCTCTCTCACTCTCTTCTCTCACTCTCTCTCTCTCACCTCCTCTCACTCTCTCTCACTCTCTCTCACTCTCTCCTTTCTCACTCTCTCTCTCACCTCTCTCACCTCTTCTCTCACTCTCTCCTCACTCTCTTCTCACTCTCTCACTCTCACTCTCTCTCACTCTCACTCTCACACTCTCTCTCACTCTCACTCTCACACACACTCTCTCACACTCTCTCTCACTCTCACTCTCTCTCACTCTCTCTCTCACTCTCACTCTCTCTCTCTCACTCTCTCTCTCACTCTCTTTCTCTCACTCTCTTTCTCTCTCTCTTTCTCTTTCTCTCTCTCTTTCTCTCTTTCTCTCTTTCTCTCTCTTTCTCTCTCTCTCTTTCTCTCTCTCTTTCTCTCTCTCTTTCTCACTCTCTCTATCTCTCTATCTCTCTGTCTCTGTCTCTGTCTCTCTGTATGTGATAGTATTTTAAAGTTTAATAATAGAAATATTGGTAGAGTTAAAGTTCTACAAAAGTTGGGATTCAAATTAGGAAAAATGATATGTCAAGTAACTGATGATCAAAGAATTAAATTAGGTGACAAAGACTATCAATTATTGTCTAAAATTGCTTCTGAAGACAAAAAGTAAAAAGAATGCATCAGGAACTTGAAGTTGTGATCCAGAATATGGAGCTGGAATGCATTGAGGTACTACCAAACACTTTACTAGTTGTTTTCCGTACTTAAGTTTCTTAAACTGTATGATTGTTTTTTTTAAGAAACTATTAATGGCAAATTACTGAAATTTGTACCACGTAATTAATAGATTGTTCGGGTAATATTGACATTTTTCATTGATGTAGTTTAATTATTAGCAAAGTTCTTAATTGGTATATGTTAAAATGAACACGATTATTTAAATGTTTAAAAAATATAAATAAAATAGTTCCATTACGTTAAGAAAGTTACAAAAATGTCCAGATATGTAATAGTGTGCAAATAATAACAGTGTAAAATTTCCTTCTTGTATCATAACTAGTTCTTTAGAGAAAGGAACTTACAATGTTCCCCTAAAACTAAATATTCTAAAGCCTACCTATTAGTTTTGTGCATAAATATTTGTACTATCTTTAGAAAATCGGGCTGTGACATTTTCATAAAAGCTGCATATTTAGAAGGAGTTCAAAACTAAAACACTTGTGCATAGGCTTATTGCTTTCATAAACCGTTAATCAAACAATTTTTCGGAAAATGTGATTATTGATTTAAGCAAGCCAAGGAAGCACATTGCCCAAAAATCTCTCAGGAAAACACGGATATTGTGCAATGGACGGAATCCCGCAAAATGCATTCTCTTCCTGCAGGCCGACCCTTTTTTTTCCCAATTGGCGGTATTCCACCCAATGTAGCACCTCTGTCCTAGAGTAAAGATGTATATAGAGGGCTCATGAGGCTTGTTTCGAGCTACCTCCTTTGAATAGTTTCCCGTCCGCCGATAGAAAGCGCCGTCTCGAAGTGTGAAGGGAAGAACAGGACTGGCTGTTGGTGGGGGGTTTCTAGGAAATATCGCGCGGTGCAGAGGGACACGAAAAGTGGGTGTTGTATCCATGACGACGGGAGGCTCTCGGGTGGGTCGGCCGACCCAGCTGGTCCCGCTACCTGCCCCCTCCCTCCAGCCTCCGAGCTTCCCAGGCGACGGCAGG
This sequence comes from Teleogryllus occipitalis, assembly GCA_011170035.1. NCBI lineage: Eukaryota > Metazoa > Arthropoda > Insecta > Orthoptera > Gryllidae > Teleogryllus > Teleogryllus occipitalis. The sequence continues at coordinate 7,646 of BLKR01005387.1, forward strand.
GTCTTCCTCACGAACGAAGACCAGCATTTGCCTCCAGTCCAGTCGAATGGTAGAAAATAACGAAGTTTAGGTGTAGTTTTGATATTTGGTTCCTATATTTTTTGGGATCCGTTTTCAGGTTTGTCAAGAAAAATTTTGTCTAGATATAGGTTTTTTAAGAAAAAATACGTAAATACCACACCTTTTGTCAGTTTTTTCAAAATAACTCAAAAGCCATCCATTTTTCGTAATTAACGACCCTATAAAAAAGGAAGATAAAATTACCTACATTTAATGTCCGTAAGAATTGTTTCTCCGATAAACGATCTAGCCGTGAGAACACCACGAAATTTGGTGATGTAAGCGAAACACATGAAAAACGGGAATTATCCTATTTTATCTCAATATAACTTAAAAACCATCAATTTTTCGTAAGTATTAACCGGATATGAAATGAAGGAGGTTAAAATTGCCTACAATGTGTATGTACAGTTTTCTTCTAGAATCAATGGCATTGCCGTTAGTGTGCAAAATATCCCTGAATGTTACTGTGAAAATAGAACTCAACCTCCTGCACTACATTTATATCCAATGAAGTTGTATGCAAATAAATACAGCGTCGTGTGAATCTGTTAACATTTTAATTGGAAAAAGGGAAGTAGGTAATTAATAAAGCGCAAGGGAAAATCAATATTTTGGAAATCGAACGTGCCTTTAGCGATGCGTAGGTTCTGAAGGCCCTAGTTTTTATTGACATATATATATATATATATATATATATATATATATATATATATATATATATATATATATAAATGGCATTCGCGTGTTTTTACCGGATAACTTTTAAGTTGTTTTGAAAAATCTTAAGTAAAAGTACTGTTTTGTTCATATTTTTGGCTTTAAAAGCTTGTTTCCACGCAAAGTTATTGATGACAAACCTGAACACTCGTTATAGCATTCTAACTACTAACATAGAAGCAATTCAGTGTCCAAGTTCAATACGTCATCAATGACGGGTTTTTATCTCATACAAGAAACACGAGTCTATCCGTGACAATTACGTTGATTATGTGTCAAAATATCTATCACAAGCATATCTCCTTAGATGTTTTTATGGTTACTCTGAAGTGCTAAGCGAATTAAAATGTCTAAAAAAACGTGCGTACATAGTGTTAGACAACACAATGATTCATATGACGTGGAAAGAAAATTTTCTTGCTACCACGAATAATGAAAGTCGGTTAATAGCAATGTTGATTACAAAGATTTTATCAGCAGAAATGGCTTGCAAACAAGCGAAGGAAGACGCGGACACTCCGGTAATGAATACAGTTTTGTGCTTAGATCCAACTAACGAGACTGATTGAAGTTGGTGATTTTGAACTCAAATAACAAAACAAAAGCAATGTGGAATATAATAAAAAATACGACCAAATCAACAATAAACCCTGAAGAGAATGTTGTTTTAAAATATAACGATATAAATGTGAACGATCCGGCAACTCTTTAACCAATACTTTTCGAGAATTGCTGCCAATCTCACTCAGGGTCTTCAGCCACAAAATTCAAAAACAGACAATTCACCCACAATTTTAGACTCGATGTTCGTTTCCGAAACTTCTTCCTATCAAATTCTCAAAATAATCGGTAAACTAAAAAATAAATATTCGTCGGGTTTAGATGAATTCCCGGATTCTTTGTTAAAGACCTGTGCGTATGCCATTATACACCCGTTAACTCACATATTTAATTCATCGTTATGCACTAGAACGTTTCCAGATATTTTCAAAACAGCTAAAATTAAGCCGCTCTTCAACAAAGGCAACAAAATTGAAATTCAAAATTATCGGCCCATTTCTCATCTATCAGTTTTTTTCAAAAATATTAGAGAGACTTTTTAACGTACGAATGCAAACCTTTCTCAGTAAACATGACGCGCTTTCAGATTGACAACATGGATTTAGAAAATCAAAATCAACGGAAACAGCCATATTTTCTTTTCTTAAAGATGTCGCTTCATCATTGGATCAAAATGAGACACCTATTGGATTATTTTTAGATATCAGATAAAAACAGTTTTTACTCATTTTCTATAGAAACGAAAGTCGTTCATTATTCCAATTGAAATTTTTTCAAATAGAAAGTTTTTGTAAGAAAACATCAAGTCGGCTGCACAATATACCTCCTCTCCCACGCGCGCGCTCACGCACACACACAAACGCACGCACACACACACACACACAAAATGCTGTTTGTGTTACTTGTTGATGTCGGTGCAAAAATTTATTTCATTGTTACAGACCAAATCAATTAAACTCTGTGTGTCATGCTATGGGGAGAGTGTATGTGAGTGCAAGTGTTTTGAAATTCTGGGATACCTATCCTAAACCATGTAGAATTTGAATTTTATATACAAATGAAACGTGCATATTCGGCTAGAATTAATAAGAAAATTCACTCCAGTGTAATAAAAAGCTATTTGCAAAGGCAAATCAGCTACACATTTTCCCTGTTATCCCTCTTCGTGATGAAATCTTGGAAGACTTCCTGCTGAAAGTAGGGTTGCCACCTTTCGGAAACCCATGACCCGGAGATCACTGATTACCGGGGGGGGGGGATCTAAATGCAAAAGATGACAATATATTCAAAATATAATATAATTATTCATATTATATTAATTAATATCTCTTACAAAACAATACAAACTCTTTTATAAAATATAAGAGTAATATAATAACTATTATAAAATATTGTTAATTACATAACGATAAATTTTTCTTTCAATTTGCATACAAATAAATATATTAAATATATTGATAATTACATCACAAACATTACGAAAAATTGATACAGTTGGCTTCGACTACATATTTATCACAAAAATAACTTTACATACATTTCTGTAATCGCATCTACTTCCACGTGTATTTCTGATTTGAAAGCACCTTTTTTAATAACTCGATTTGTTCTGGTTGACTAACAAATTTGAAAAAATTCTCCACATGACATTTCATAATTCAATTTAGTCAACAGTTCCGCTTTTACTAATTCCGCCCTCATTTTATTTCTAGTATCACTCCACAAATTTCCCATAATAGAAAATACGCGTTCGACGTAAGCGTTGCTCACAGGAATGGACAAAATTGTTGCAACAATTTTCGGAAGCTCATTGAAAGTTGGTACGGATGAGAAAATATTCGCCCATTTGATATCTGTGGGTAAATCAATTATCGCGACGGCATCAACTTTTCTTTAATAAGCCAATTGATTTATTAAAAAGACAATCAAATATGCGAGGAAAAGTAAATGTTTTGCTTTGTTCTGTACGACCACCTTAGTACAAATAGAAACCTGAGAACTTAAAAATCTCTAGAATTGACATTTTTCAATACGGCTACCAGAGATGGCGCCAAACGAACATTTGGCGCCATTTCGATTAAAGTGTCGGTAATATGAGAACAGTAAGCAAAACGGTAAACCGCATTTTTTAAACAAAATGTTTTAAAAACAAAGATATCGAATTTAGTTCGCTTCATGACCCGGAGATTTTCAGAATTAACCCGGAGCCCGGAGATTACTATCGAAACCCGGAGACTCCGGGTCAAACCCGGAGAGGTGGCAACACTGGCTGTAAGCGCATGGAGAACGATACTTTGAATATTTCCGGATATCAGGAACACTGTTCGCAATATCGATAGTCATAAAACTATTGTAAATTTATCATATTTTGAAAATTGAGTTTATATCCGGCGATTTTATTTTGTGTTCTTGTTTAATGTTTCGACTTTTCTTGTCGGTACTCCCCGGTGCCCTCCCTATATGAAATTAATGAAGCGTTTAATTCACGGGATTTTGTACTAATAAAGAGTGTTCATAATGATTTATAACTGGCATCTTGTAAATAATGCAAACTTTCGGAACTAAATGCTGAAGATTGAGGATATATAAACAGGTTCTTGTAGGTGAGTGTATCTCGTTGCGGTATCCTGCATTAGAAAAGTTTTTGTTTAAAAGTGTTTGTTTGTAAAAAAAAGCGTTTGTTTACCGAACTTTTGTACTACTAGACTCCATTTCTTGTGGCAGTGGTGGTATACTCCATTTCTTGTGGCAGTTGTAATGCGCAATTATTGACCTGAATGGAAGAACCTTTAAACAAAGAATCAAAGAACACGTACAAGCTCATACACACAAAAGAACACAATCACACTTTGCCAGCCACCCCTTGGAACAAGAACACTCATTTAATGCAGACAGTGAAGTCAAAATTTTGGAAATTGAAAACAGGTACACTGACAGACTTCCATTAGAAGCCATACACATCATAATTTAATAAACAATCCCCAGCACACTATTTTGAATGAACAAATTCCTTCTCTCTCACCCATCCGGAAGCTGGCATCCCAAGCACATTAACCTCTCTGCCCGCCTCTTTTACACCACCCAGCCGGGCCTTCCCTAATGGCCTTTTCTTAGAAAAAACCCGCGTTCCTCCTCTCCATTGAGAGCTTTCTTTTAAATAGCGTGCAATGCCCTTGACCTTCGATGTGTTGCCTGATCCGAGGCTCCTAGCCGCGTCAGAATCCATATGTCAGTTTGCTCATCTGAATTTATTTATTTTATTCATTGTTTCATTTTCACTTTTTTTATCTAGGGCTTTTATCCAGCCGACAGCCGGTTACCCTTTACGCCCCGATGGGACGCATATTTGACCATACACTAGACACCAACACACTTGCGGGCTCCTCTGATCTGGGGTCAGCAGAACGCGAGGCCCTCCGCGACAACACATACATACAAAGTCAAGGGACAAACAGCCATACCCAAGGCGGGACTAGAACCCGCGACCCTTCGGACCGAAGCGCTGAGTCGGTACTCGCTCTTAGCCACCTCGGCCATCCAGGTCGGCTTCATTTTTACTTTACTTAAAATAATATTGATGCCATTCCAAAAAACTTTCTTCTTTTAACAGTTATCGCACTTTATAGCTTCTTTAACAATTATGTTACATTGTACATTTGTTATTTCATGTATTCTTTATTCAAAATTATGTTTCTATTTTCACGTTTTATATTCCAATTTTTCTATTTTGCTTAAATTCTAATTGTATTGAATGCATAATAATATTCTGTAGTAGATAAACTTTTATTTTTCAATTTAGATGTACTGTTATTATTTTTTAAGCCCTGAATATGGCCGCAATGCGACCGAAAAAGCTTTCTGCCAAAATAAAGAGCTTCGGCAAAACAACGCCTCAATTGTATTTCTATAATTATAAGCTATAGTCGAATTAATTATTTCTCCTATCTAATAGATGAATCTGCTCAATAAATGCTTGAGCAACGCTGAACTCTTCACCACTATATGATAAATAATTTTGTATTTACAAACATGCAATGAATGAATTAGAGAAGTGCTCGCATGATTATAATAAATATGGTCACAGGATCACGTCATTTTGGAATGCAGTTCATTGGTTCAGTGAAGGGGTAGGTCCCGCGTGCTTATGCGTAGGGCTACACCCCATCATGTGCTCTATAGCTGTAAATACCGTAGAAAGATCTTCCGGCAGTAACAGTTTCAATGATTTGAAAATGCCGCCACAGGGTACTGGGGGGAGGGGGGAGAAATCGGTAGTGGGGGCAAATGGGCGACCTGTGCGCACTCTACTCGGACACAACTTTCTGCGGATCTAAAAATTCGACGGTGGCGCCATCTCTGAATGGGACACCATTTCTGGGTACCCTCTCCGCTGCCCGCAGTGAGCCGTCTATACCTCTTGAGTCTATGATTCAACACTGCGAGTTTGGCGATAACAAACTGATGAGTGAGAAGGATCAGACGAAAGACAGCTTACGTGTTTCTACAGCAGGGGCTGTCCAAACGATCAACAGAAAAAAGTAGTGTCTTGAAGAACGGTTTCAGTTTTCGGTCTCCAGTTCAGTTTTTCTCTGGCTAGTCAGCAGACAGTGTGTTGTATACAGTTTCTACTGTATTGAAAAATTTTGTTCGTGATTTTGCTTTTTATAATGGCATCTTCATCATCGGCAGGTGTGTCGAATAGGCCGCTGAGAGGACAAGCTGCAAGAGTTTCTTAAGTTGTACCGTGTCTTTGTTGTAGTAATGGACAATGCAAAGTACCATTCTACCGAAATTGACAGAAAACGAAACTCTGCTTTTGAAGAAAAATATAGCAGAGGGACTAAATAATCACGGAATTGCTTTTGATCCATCACTCGCGAAAACCTAATTGTTACAAATAATGCAAATGACACACACTGAGAAACGATACGTCCTTGATCAAATAATCGTTGAAAATGATCACATTACTCTCCATCATCCACAGTGTCATCCTGATCTAAATGTAATAGAACGTATTTGGGGATTTATAAAGGGCTCGTGGCAGTGGAAACAATTGGAGAATGCTTAAAAGAATAAGAAAAGTTTTGCAGAGAAATTGTTTTTTGCGTTTGTACAATACAGCGCTGAACAATGAAAGAAATGCTGCGAGCATGTGAAGGGAATGGAGGCGACGTATAATAATTCAGATGTGATGGAGCAACGCATCGATGATATCGTCATTTCTCTGGACACTCCTGACAGTGCGTGTCCCTCTTTTGACGATGAGGGTTGCGATGACGAGTGACGGTCAGAGCGATCGCTGCGTGACGCAGTCGCCTCTCCTCATCGCCTACGCGCTTATTTATCACCGAGACGGGAAATCTCAGCTGCCACAGGGTGCGGGAAGCCTCCCGAAGCTACGTCCGCCATGATGTTTGTTTTGCGAGCGGTACAGCTATAGTTGAAACATCGAATATGAAAACTTGAACGCTTTATTTATCCTTCATGACAGTAATATTAACTAAGTTTAAGTAAAAGGATTACATTTTTATTTAGACGTTTTCTGTTTATTTTATATATTTAAATTGTATCATTAAAAATTTTTTCCTCTTTTTTCTGAGAATGATTTAAAAACACTACACTTCGATTTGTTTTTTTATACAAAATTATAAATGTCCTAAGATTTAGGAGGGGCAACTGCCCTCCCCTGCCCCCCCTGGCTACGCCCATGGACAGTGGTGAGAAAAACAAATTCACAGTAAAATATTTCACGCCCTTCATGATCCATGCACAGACTTCTCAACCTCTGTAAAATGGCTAGCAGATGGATTGATTTATTTGCTGAAACAGGATTTCATGCTAGGCATTCCAAGATGAAGTTATTCGCACCCGAAACTACAGAAAACAAGTTCAAAAAGATCCCAAGTCCAATCTGATAAATGCCGCAGATGTAACGTGTGGACGGAAAATATAGATCTCATCATTTCAGAATGTGCAACCCTCGCACAGACAGATAACACAATGCGCCATAACCGGATAGTTTCCAATATACACCAACAAGTTGCAACCAACCATAAATTTAGTGATCATCATGGCCCTTACTACACATACAAACCTAAACCTGTGTGGAAAAATGAAAAGGTTAAAATTTATTTCGATCGCACAATTTTGACGCACAAGACTCCAGAACATAACTGGCCAGATATTGTATCTCTCAAAGTGCCAAAAACTACTTTTCTCATTGATGTCGCAGTCCCTTCCTACAGGGACATGCAAAAAGCATTCTCGAAAAAAATAAGAAAGTAGGTACAGCAATTTGGCATATAAAATCAAAGAGCAATGGAAACAGGACCAAGTATTCATTCTCCCAATAATTATTTTCAGTAATGGCCTGTTAGAAAAACATGTCAAAGAAAACGTTGGAGTCTTCCAGTAAACCAGCAATGTGTAAACATAAATAATAATAATAATAATAATAATAATAATAATAATAATAATAATAACAATAATAATAATAATAATAATAATAATAATAATAATAATAATAATAATAATAATAATAAAAACCTACCTAATGAGTACACGACCTTGTAGTCAGTGGTGGAACATGAGTACTCCCGTGAGCCTGAGAGCTGTTCGCTGGTAGTCTAGCTACTGGTACCGGGAGCGGGGCTCAGTGCATCAACTGATGTCACTGCAGTGCCTCTGACCGGGAGGTCCTAGGTTCCCACTCCCCACGGCGGCAGGATTTTCGACACTAGCTTTTCAGCTAGGTCGAATTCAGTCGCTGTCTGGAGGAGAATTCTAGCTGCCGGCTGCTCTGATCGGTAGTTTTTCGTGGATTCTCCGATCAACACCAGGCGAATGCCGGAGCAGTACCCTATCAAACGGGCCATGGACCACGCGCGATCTTTCCTTCCTCTTCTTTGTCCTATCCTCTCTCCTTACACACACACACACACATACACACTTATACTAACATGCACTACACTACCACATATTCCGGGAGACCGGTCGGGAGCTTAGAGCTTGTCCCGGCTGGGGCGGTGCCCAGCTGGTGGGAGAGTCCTGGTAAGGGGAAACCCCGCTAGCCGACGGTAGGTTGGCGGGGAAAGATCCAGCGGGTGAAGATCACCGCCATCTCCCGAGAAAAAATGCACTTCACTTACGGGACTAATGACCTAAGCTGTTGACGCGCCCGCAATCACTATCCAACCAACTAGCTGCTGGTAGGGTCTCCCTTGCTGAATAGGTCAAAGGTAAAAGGTCAGACGAAGAAGTACTCCATTAGAGAACCTCAACCGCATCTTCGAAGAACAAAAGAAAGATCGATAAGGAGGGCTGAAGAGGCACCTTCAACTCAACCGCCGCGTCTAATCTGCAGCTGGCGGCTACAAACAGCGTCTGTCTCCATATTAGGGCAGGCTTATAAACAAGTTTCACTAGTATCCTATACTATACTGACCGAAATTTCTACAAAACCCGTGTTGTTAGAAAGAAAAGAGAACAAGCGCAAGCTATGTCATGATTATACAAATTTAAAGAGAAAAATTAACAAGAGTTGGAAATCTTTATTTAATTAAAAATGGTAAATAACTAATTTAACTGTATTCATGACTGAGATGTATGTTTTAATATACTCGCACTTCTTGAGATCTTTCTGTTTAGTTTACTAACTTCAGGTCTTTGTTCAATAAGATGTACTGTGTCCTAGAACCAATGGAATGTTTATAACCTGAAGTGCTGTTACATTTAATTTAATGTAAAATGACGCAGCTATTTCGTTTTGTACAATGATCATGAATCGATACTTGGAAATTTGCTTTATTTTTATAAATAAACCCAGAGTAAAAAAAACATTTGTAGTGAGAGAAAAGGAAAGTGTTTACGAGAGAAGTGAGGGAGTGAAAGAGGATTAAGAAGGAGTGAGAGTGTTTGTGAGAGTGTGTGCGAGAATGAGTGAGAAAGAGGGTGTGAGTGCGTGAGTGTGTGTGTGTGAGTGAGAGAGAGAGAGAGAGAGAGGGGGGGGAGTTAGAGACGAAGCGTACCGAGCGGTGGCGGTGGCGGAAGTGTGCCAGAGAGCTGCCAGTGACCTCCACTCGTGTAACCCGCGGAGGCGACCCGGAACACAACGACGCCTCGCCCGACTTCTCTCTGTAGGTCTCCGCAGGCACGAGTGGTTTTCGTGAGCTAGGTCTGCATAATTCATCGCCTGAAGATGCCGCCGCATTCCTCATTGACGTTTCCTCGATTGTATTTTACAGTATTCGAAGGACACGAGCTCAGTTCGCAAATTGGTCACAAGAAGAATGCGTGAAAAGTTAGGGTGTTACACAGGTGAAAATATGAAGGTTGGATGACTGAGCTGTTCTAATGAAATATCAAGGTTTTCCTGTCTTGATGTATCTTGTTATATCTTGTTTGAGAACAGAGATCATCAAACTACTGATGGAGTGCAGAACTACTGTTAGATCCTGTGCTCATAAGCTCAGGATTGGCTAACCCGGAAACCCTTCCACTGACACAAGGGCAGATGACTAAAGAATACATATGTTTACATAATCTCACGCACTATCGTTGTGTGATCTCTTAGTTACTACATGTGAGATTGTGAATTCATGTCTCTGTTGTTTTTCATGAGTATATCACCTGTTACAAACGTGGAGACTACTAACTAACTAACTAACTAACTAACTAGTATTCTCTTTCATATTTAATAAATCAATTCAACAAATGCATCCAATCTTTCAAAATCCATTTCACTTGTAGCTCCAGTTTCCAGTTTCTCAAATTGTCTTCTATACTTTGTAGTGAGTTCTCTACTTGTGTTGTGAAACATTTTGATTTTGAAGAAAATTGTACAGTGGAATTGAACTGATTGAGTTTAAAAAATGATTTAGCTTTCAAATTGCTTTCGTCAAGTTCACAAAAATATTTGGTGATTTGTTCGTAAAATAGAAGTACCCAATATTGGTCAGGTTGCACTGTAGAGAAGGCGATGTTCACCCCTACATTTCTATACGACATTCTATTTTCTCAGTATGAAACTTATAAACTGATATGCTACAAAAGCACATACTTTCTCGCCTTATTTCCAACTGTTCCGCTATTTTATGCTACTACATAAACCTGAATATTAGATTATGAAACGGTGATATAATGACGGGTATTAATACACGGTGTCATTACGATCGTCATGTACGAAGCGAGTACGAGCGAGTATTGTAAACTTCACACGAGTGTATTAACCCTTTCACTGCCAAGAGCCGATGAGAGCCAATGCGATTTTCAAAGCCAAATTGCCACGGGCCGATCAGAGCCGATGGCAGCTTCGCTTATGCTTTTAATTCATTTAATCAGCAATAGATAACGTAGAATGCCTCTTATCGTGTTGGTTAAGGTTTCAAATGGTCGTTTTGAATGAAACATATTTCTTTCTAATGTGTTTGAAGTTACAAAAGCTATTACATAAAGCTGGAGCATAAGTGCAATATGGCATTTGCTAAGAAACAAAATTTCACACAATAATTTTAAAAAATTGTAATATGTAAACTATACTTTAAAAAACAATAAATATTTAAGGACTTATTCACAGATGTGTAAAGAGTTTGTTTTTAATACTTTTAGATCTAAAAAAAACAATTATAGCAAAAAAAATAGTTTTTAACGTTTTTTTTTTTTTTTTTTTTAATTTGGAAACATATTTGTTAAAAATTATTTCTTTTCCAAGGGAAAATATTATTCTACCTTAAATCTGAGACATTTTAAAAGTAATTTATATTTCTTCTTTCCACAAAAAAAAATTGTTTGCATATCTTTTAAAATAAAGCTTTTAGAGAGATTTGAAAATGTGTCTGCATTTTTTTAATTTCCCCTGTGGCAGTTTTCGCAGTACTTGGCCGGGAGGCGCCGGCAGTGAAAGGGTTAATACCCATTACATCAAGTTTCATGCGGTACTTTTTCTACGATTTATGGTAACTTTTACAAATTATACTTTTACATTGAATCGTTTCGGGAAATTGATATGCAGGATTCAGCCAAGGCCACCTAGCAGACAGCTACCCTACCTGCCGCAGGTGGCTTTGGTTCACCAGTCCGCCTGCAAGAGTACATAAGTTGCTTCAATAAGTTCGAGCAATATATAACACAAAACAACTTGCTATCTGATCTTAACGTCAGTCAAATGTTCCTTCTACCACTATTACAACACTAGTCAAATAGGATCAAAGTGAAATTACGATCTAATTTATTTATTTATTTTTTTAATTGATTTCTTCTTGTTCGACAATACAGTCTTTCAAGGGTTTTAAAAATACATAAGATTATTATATGACAATTTTGGATTGGCCATCCATAAGGTAAGTGAGGTTTAAACTCTGACATAATTATTGATTTAATGTTATTGTTAATTAAGAAGAGAAAGGAATATGATTATTTTCAGGAGCTGAGGGTATAGTGGTTTACGGGGTTTGAATTTGTCTTTGGGAAATCTTGACTTTATGCGTGGGTGGACCGCATTTTTTCCCATGTTAAAAATGATGGTACTTGGTGAGGTATGCAGATTGTTGTAAAAATTGTTAGCTAATTTAGCTATGGTTTCTTCTAATTTTGTAATTTTTAATTCTCGATGAATTTGTTCATTTGTAACGAACCAGGGGGCATTTAGAGTATTTCTTAGAAATATATTTTGAATTACTTTAATTTTATTAATATTGCTAGGAGCTGCACCTCCCCAGGTTGGGCATCCATAGGTTATGGTAGGAAGGATTATCGATTTGAATATTAGCAGTCGGCATTCGATTTTCAATGTAGAGCGCTGGTTTAATATTGGAAATAATTTTGAAATTTTTGCTTTTGCTTTATTTGCAACCGCATTGATGTGCGGTTTCCATGTTAACCTTTTATCAAATAAAATACTAAGGTATTTTACTGGTGAGGAGGCCCATGGTATTTTCGTTCCTAGTATTGATAGCTCAGTTGGATTTCGTGGTCTACAAAGGGTGAAGAGTTTTGCCTCACTTTTATGTGGGTTAATTTTAACTCTCCAATTCTGTGTCCAGTTTATGTACTCATCGAGATGATTTTGGATGTAATCTTTCGCTAATAAGATATCGGAATTTGTAGAAAATAGGGCTGTGTCATCCACGTATAATGCAATATTGGAATCAGCGTGAATTGGTATGTCATGGGTATAAATATTGAATAATGTTGGAGAGAGTACTGATCCTTGTGGTACTCCTGCAGTTATTCGGTAAAATTCTGAAGCAGAGTTGTTGAGTTTAACGGTAAATGTTCTGTTGGATATGAAACTTAGAATGATTTTTATTAGGTATTTGGGGGATTCCCAGTCGAAACATTTTGTATACGAGTCCTGAGTGCCAGACACTATCATAAGCCTGTCGTAAGTCTCGAAATACTGTTACTGTGTGCCTCTTATCGCGAAATTCTTGAGCGATTGCTTCGGTTAATCGAAGAAGTTGATGGGTAGTGGCTTGATTCGCTTTGAAACCCAACTGAACGGATGGTATGGCGTTCGTTGAGGTTAGAAAAAGGTTCAATCGAGTTAATATCAATTTTTCATATATTTTTGATAGTGTAGATAAAAGACTGATTGGCCTATAGTTTTCAGCTAATCTAGAATCTTCGTTAGGTTTGCAAAATGGAATTATAATTGCCTTTTTCCATGCAGTTGAGAAATAGTTAAGACGTAGGGAAGCATTAAAAATAGCCGTTAATGCCGCAATACTTTGTTTATTTAACATTTTAACGCAAACATTGTTGATTCCGTCAATTCCTGGGGAATTTTTAAATTTAAGGCATTTGATTATTGACGCTGTCTCGGAGGGTAATATAAATTTGATTGGTAACGCTGCGGTTGGGATTTCATTATTTAAGTATTCTGTTATTTCGGCATTAAAAGTAATGTTTATCACTGGGTAGGGTTTAAACGTATCTTCCAGGTGTTTAGCTATAATTTTGGCTTTGTCTTTGTCTGAATAAGCTATTTTAGATCCTAATGATAATGGGGGAATTTTTGTTTTATCCTTGTTGATACGTTTAACCGTAGTCCATAGATGTCTGGAATTTGGGTGTATTGCGCCAATAAAAGTATTATAATTGGAGTATCTTAATTGATCTAAATGGGTTTTAATAAGCTTTGTTAATTTATTAACTTTTTTTAATGTTCCTCCTCCTAGTTCTTTGCCAGTAACGCCTCAGATTATTTTTGGATTTAATTAGGTTAATAATGTTTATGGGTAATGAGTTGATTTTTGGTTGGCGGAAAGGCATGGTGGATTGTTCTAATGAGTGAATGATGACATTAGAGAACCTTTCAATTTCGTTATCGATATCAGTAACACTTTTAATATTATACGGATACGAGTAATTGTAGGTCATTAAATTAGCATATTTGTTCCAATTTGTGATTCCTCTTATAATGTTGTTAGTAGAGAGTTTCTCTATTCGGGCTGTCAATGATACTATTATTGGACAGTGATCTGAATCAAGTTCATTTAGAACGTTTTGATAGAGGGGGAAATTTATGTTCTTAGTCAGGATAACATCTAAGATATCAGGTATGACATTTGTATTAGATGGATATTGTGTCGGTTCATTTGGTGTGATTATCTCAATGTTATTATTGTTCACAAATTCTAATAACTTTTTACCGTGCCAAGATACAACCTCAACCAAATACAACCAAGTAATACAACCACAAGTAGTATTTTTGCTATTGAGGTCTCCTAAAAGGATGGTTGAATTATTGGTGCGGAATATTTGTTTATATGAATTTATTGGGAAAGTTCTATTGGGGGCTTATAAGCCGATATTATATTTACTGATTTATTATTGATATTTGTTTTAATTCCGACTGTTTCAAGGTTTGCGGAAAATGGTGTCGGAATTTGTTCATGTTTAAAATCTTTTGATATGAATATTGCTACTCCGCCTGAGGCTATGTTAGAGGTCACTCTATCGTTGCGATAAGAGTTGTAACCTGGAATATTAAACCTGTCGCCAGGCGCTAGGTGTGTTTCTGTGATGCACGCGATTTTTATATTATGTTGGTGTAAGAATACTCTAAACATATTTTCCTGTCGTTTTAAATCATTGGCATTCCAATTTAAAATGTTGTTTATTTCATTTTTATTTACCATTACTTCGGTATGAAGAAACCATTGAATCAACCATATTTTGCACTTGAGGAATAATCGCATTGATAACTTGGGAGACAATGGAAGATATTATATTGGTCGAGTTAATATTCGGAGCTGCGGTATTTGTTGGGCTACTTTCTAAATAAGGACGTTATGGTAGTGATGGGAAATGTTGGTTGGAGAATATTGGTGGGTTAGGGGTGTTCTTTGACAAATTGGAGTTATAATTAATTGATTTGCTGAAGTTTAGATTTCAAGGAGAATCTTTAAGGGAATTTACATGTTTTTGATAATATGTGCAACCTCTATAGTGAGCTGCGTGAAATTCGTTGCAGTTTACGCACATAGTGCTTACGCAGAATATTGTAAGGCTATAAAACCCATTTGATATGTGTGTATATACCCTGCATTCCTTACACAATAAATTCAATCCCAGAAATAAATTTCCACTTAAAGTTTTGAAAAAATATGTATTACTTGAAACTATTTAATTTTCGCACAAAATTTTTACGATTTCAAATGAATTTTATGTCTGAGATGTGTTAATTTCGAGAGAAATTGTGGTATAACCTGTATTACATATCCATTATTAAAGGCGAGAAAGTACGTGCTTTGTTAGCACTACTAGTTCTTTATTGGTATAGTACCATTATTAAATGGGCAGTTAGGAAAGACTTTCCACAAGAAGAGTAAAATTCTTAATAATTATCTTGTTTATACACATTTCTTTTCGACGTGCTCGTTAAATGCATCAACATCTAAGGTCATTAGCGACCCTAGTTAACGGTATGGTAACTATAATGAAACGATATGGTGATTGATGATAAGGGGTGAAAGGACGTACAACCATGCCCGAGGCGGGTAACCCGCGACGAGATCACTACGACACTACACTCTCGGTTTGTTTCCTTGTCCCTTGTAACTCAGGCGAATCTGACATAAACCGGCAAATACATTTTCCGAAAGCACAACATATTTATTGCAAACCATTGTGGTATACGTACGAGGAAAGGTTCTGCAAGGTTGGCGTGTTCCACTTCTTGATCGTAAACCATAATGTTAGTCATAACAGAAAGAGTTTTCACTTCTTTACAGCTTAGATGTATTGCTTACCAATGTTCGTGTATACAGTAAATCCCAGGTCCCCCCCCCCTATGCACTACGGGTGCTTCTCAGGCCCTTGAGTGTATTTAACATACAATGCGTTCCTCAGCACGTAGCATGGGCCATGTAGTGGCATATTTCTCGACTTTATAGCCCCATTCAAAGCTCATGCTTTCGTGGAGGTTGTCAGTTTACAATCCTTCACCGGAAGTGTATTATACTAATAGCAACAGGGTATGTTAGTGACATTCAAGGTTTGGATGAAGCTGAGCTTGCTGTGAAATTCTCAATTACGTATGACTGCTCTGAACGGAATTTCGATGAAATTGAAAGTTTTGTGATTCTTTTCGTTAGAATTAAAGAATTGGTCGAAAAATACTCCAGTCTTTAGTGTCAGTAAATTGTATAAACCGATTTGTTTTGTTATTCTAAAGTTCAATGGCTTTACGTATTAAATGAAAGCAGTACATTAAACACAATGGAACATATTATAGATAATATTATTAACTTTCATTTCATTAATGTTTTTTTCACATTTTTTTAATCTTGTTCAATATAGTTAGATACGCGAGTGAATCGTGTATTCTCTATATTTCTGTAAGTACTTTTTGCATTTCGTCCTAGTAGCTGCTGCCAACTAGAAATGAGCAGAAACCCCACCACGCTTGGTGAGAGAGTCATCAGTAGACATCGGATATTTAGGCACTAAAAAATCGTCTTTTAGGCGCCTAAAAAGGCGCTGAAAAGGTCAAGAAAAAGGAGAAAAAAGGCACTGTCATAAGTTACATACACAATAAAATGGAATAATCGTATTTTTTGTCTATATTATTTTGTAAACTTAAATCACAAAATCAGTTCGTATATTTTAATGTAAAACATGATTTACATATTTACAGCTCTTCTACATCTTACTCTTAATAGTTTCCATTAACCAGTAATATTTACATATTACCAGTAACTTTTCAAGGATCACAATTTCAAATTTGCGACGACTGGGATACAAAATCAGTTTGAATGCGGAGAAGGATATCTGAACGATGTGATTGGCATATATTTTAGCAGTCCAACACTAGCAACACTGAAGCCTTTTGGGAATTTATATTTATTTCCACTTACAATTCCGGCTCCCTCGGTGTATTGCCAATCGCCCATGTACTCAGATCATGGCTGGTATTAATGAAATAGGGAAATGGAGAAAAATCAGTTGGTATACTTTCAGGAATTCTCTCGTAATTTTAAATTTCAAGATGTGAATTGAAGATTCCGTAATGAATGGTCACGTTGGACCATCGCCGACTTTCCGATATCTTAGCATCGTATATAAATATAATAAATAAAAGGCAAAATATTCCTAAAGAAAAGGTATTTATGCAAAAAATAGGCATTTATGCTATAATAAGCAAAAATAAGCATTATAAATCTTCGTTATATGTCATCATTTGTCATGATTCGTAGACATATATTATCAGCCTTTAAATAAGTTCTCTAGAAAAAATAGGCATTTCCCTAAACATCCGATGTCTAGTCATCAGGAATCCTCTTTAATTAGTAGAAGAAATATTGCAAATTAAATATTGCAAGAAATATATAATATATATTAAATATTGCAAGAAATATTGGATTCAGAGATTTGGAGAATTTGTATAGAAATCCAATTATTATAATACTCTAAAGTTAATTACAAGGGTGTTTGTGTTTGCAGAGTTTGCGAAGCAGAGTTTACAGAGAAGTTTGCGGATCACATCTAGAGAGGAAGAACCCCTAACAATATCTCTCCAGAGTAGAATGGTTCAAAATATCGACATGGTAAATATAAGATATATTTATTCAAAATATGATAGTACAGAGAAAAATGCTAGACTACAACTGGATCGATGCCCACTTTATGTTCATAAAATTATTTTCTACTTTCACGTTCAAATTTGACGCATTGTTATCAGCAACTATTAAACCACTACGTACTGCCCTTGTACGCAAAGATACATCCATTTTATTAGATTAGAGAGGTAATCAAGTTTTTCAAGATCAACACGGTAAAAGAATTTTTTCCAGTTTCCTTTTAAGGTTGCTCCGCAGTGAATGTGTGGGTCGTAAGTGGCGATTCCAGCGGAGCGGTGGGAACAGCCTGAGCTGCCGTGAGGGCTGGGGGCGGAGAGGGAAAGGCCTCTGGGACGGAGGGGGGCATGGGCGGAGGCGGCGCCGCGCTGCGCCGGGCGCTCTCACAGCGCCCCCGCCCCCTCCCGCGGCACGGAGGTGTGTCAAGGCTGCGACGCTCTCGCGGACACGCTCCGGTTCTCTGGCGCCTCACCTCGCCTCCACTTCCATCACCTCTTCACGCTACCACCGCCAAATGCACCATCACCACTTTCCTTCTCCCACAGCCATCAGCACCATCTTCATTATCACAGGGTAAATCCTACCGGAAGCCGACCTGGATGGCCGAGGTGGCTAAGAGCGAGTACCGACTCAGCGCTTCGGTCCGAAGGGTCGCGGGTTCGAGTCCCGCCTTGGGCATGGCTGTTTGTCCTTGACTTTGTGTGTGTGTTGTCGCGGAGGGCCTCGCGTTCTGCTGACCCCAGATCAGAGGAGCCCGCAAGTGTTTGTCTAGTGTATGGTCGAATATGCGTCCCTTCGGGACGTAAAGGGCAACCGGCTGTCGGCTGGATACAAGCCCTAGGGAAAAATCCTACCGGAAACCATCCCCTTCACCATCGCTATAACCAATACTACCATGACTACGACAAATCCCACCTTCTTCCCCCACCACCATCACAACCACCAACAACCACAACACAACCATCATCTCCACAACAACAATCACATCCACCGCAACTAACATTACAACAACATCTACCGCAACATCTACCAACACAACTACCAATACAAAGTCTACCACCTCCAAAACAACCCCTACCTCCACAGCAACTACCACCTCTACAGCACCCACCACCCCCTCAACAAGCTCACCAGACCCACCATCTTCCCTAATCCCACCCCATCTTTCGTAGTATCCGTCAGTCAATTAAACTGTCTCTGGCATCACTATCGCTTCCATTACATCCGCCTACCCCTCTGCCTTTGTACCCCCTCTGACCCCACCTCGTCCTTTGCCACGCTTTCCAAATCACTGCGGTTCTTACAGGATTCGTACATACGCACTCGCAGCTTCAGCGATCTCCGAATGATTCCATCGCCGATGTCACTTGCGTGATTGCCCGTGAAAGAAAAAGTGTGGAGCCGTTTTTGAGAAAATCTTGCTTTTGCACATATTGCACATATTGCAGGCACATATTGCACGAAATGCACATATTGCACGCAATATTGCTCGAAAACTACTGAAATGTTCAAAAAAATGTACACGTCCTTATTGAAAGTGTAGAGGTCGCTCGCGTTCCCTTAAAAGGCCCGCCACAAGGGCGCAACGGCGAGAGGGCGGCGCCCCCGGAAAATGCAGACGGTGCCCGACGGAGGTCGACACGATTGGATTCGGGTCAGCCGTCACGCTCCAGTTGGCGCGTCCGGGCGAACCTTTAGCCCGGAGGGGGCATAAAACGGCCCTCCGGGAGCAGTTCGAGCTGTTCCGGTGAAGAGCGAGTGTAAAAGTTGTCTATGTTTCTAGTGACGATGACGCTACGGTACAACGGACTTTTCCTCTGAAACTCTGAAAATACGACCAATGTCACCTTTATGAGTGTATTTTAACATATTCTTACAAGAAATTTAAAGAAAAAATTTGGAGCCATTTTTGACAAAATTCTGAAAATGACTCAGGTGCTTCATGTAAAATACCCCCAAATTTTAAAGAATGTTTTTCAAAATCTCACAGCTTTAACTTGATTTAGATGAACAGCGGTTTCTTCAATTTGGAAAAAATTCTACGCATGATTTAGGCACTACTGGTGTTCACAGACGACAGACGGATGGACGGACGTTTTGGCGTCAATTGACTTTTCAATGTATTTATTTATGTATTTTAAGTCAAAAAACAGTTGAAACTGCGTATGACGCGCTATGGAAAGAAGTGAATTCTGTGCACATTTTAAAAATTCTGTGATCCCTACACTGAGTCATATACTACATAAATTTTGAAAATAAAAAAGCTCTCATGTAATAAAATCTATTTTCAAGGATAAATAAGCAATAAATTTTGGGCTCTTATCCATGATGTCCTTCGTCAAGGAATAATACTTGCTGCCGCAGCAACATGGAAACGATATTTTGAATAACTATATTTTCCAATGAATTCTAGAAGACGTGCACAGATAATGAAGTTACATTTATGTCCAGAAGCAAAACAAAGGGCCATCTCAGCATTTGCTCAATGGATCAGGGAAACTGGACGAAAAACCTGATCGAGATGGGGGTCATTGACCCGGAGGCGGCAGTATAATACTTGTTACAGGTTGTTTATACACATTTATACAGTCCAAATAGTAAATAATGCATTATGTATCATTGTTAAAATTAATGTTACTTTTCTTGTGATGCTCAGTATAGTCTCTAATTGTATAGAAACAGTTATGCAGCAGAAACGATTTCACTTGGGATTTAAACTTTTCTATCGAATTTAATCGTTTAATGTCATCTGGCAAAGTGTTGTAAAATAATGTACATGTATTGTATGTGAATTTTTTGTAATGAGCTGTTGATACTGTCAGCTGATGAATATGATTTCTACGTCGAGTGTTATAGTAATAGATATCGGCATTTTCTGAAAATATATTCCCGCCCTTAAGCAAGTCATTTTTCACCACTTATTCGTAAATAGACAAGGTAATGCTAAAATTCCTAGATTAAGAAAGAGAGGCTTACATGAATCACGTGGGTGGGATTTGGTTATTATTCGTACAATTCGTTTTTGTAATCTAAAAGTCTGGGAGCTATAAGATGTATTTCCCCTGAATATTATGCCATATCTCAGGCGGGAATGAACATTCGCGAAATATACACAACGAGCAGTATGAAGGCTGACTGACTTTGTAAGAATTCTGAACGCGTAGCATAATGAACTTAATTTTGTGTTCAATTCATTTAAATGGACGTTCCATTTAAGGTTTGACTGAATTGAGAGACCTAAACATTTTGTTGCCTTAACATCAGTACACCGTTCATTTTCAATGGAGCACAGAATTGTCTATTTGAAATGGGAAACTGCATTAAAACAGATTTCTTTTCGTTTACTATTAATTTGTTATTTTGGAACCAATTTGAAACATATGATTTTGTACAATTTACGGTTTCTTTATTGCAAAGGATGTTCGTATCATCCGCAAAGAGAACTGTTCTTCCGTTTCGAATCGTCGAGGGCATATCGTTTACGTAAAGTAGGAACAGAATAGGGCCTAAAATCGATCCTTGAGGAACTCCACGTGCAATGGGCAATGAGTCGGAAAGGTGCGTACGTATCAAGTATCGGTATCAAGTATCCACAAAACAGGGATTCTCGCTACACCACATGTTAGAGTATTTCCTTCTTAATTTAGTAATTGGATTTATCCACTTTTTCGTTATCAGGGCCCGGCAATGAAATTTTTTTCTGTCGAAAATCCGCCGTTTTTTAGCACAGCATTGCATAACTTTCTCTATACTATGTATATTACTCCGTATGGTCGTAAATATACGAGAAAGTAATAATATACAATAAGTTAGTTACGGTTTATATTCCGCCCAGTAATATTTTAATGCTGAGGAATTACTTGGTTGGAAATTACTATATGACTAGAAAAACAATTCTTATACCACTAGAGTATTATGTAAAGAAGAAGAATGATTTATTCTTAGTGTATGTTCATTTGTTTGATTAGAAAAATAAAAAAAATCAAGAATTCTTATCACTCTCCAAAAGAATGATTGTATTTGTATATGTTTATCTATGTTTGCAAACGCATTCACCACTTCGACAATTATTCCTATAGTGGCAGTCTTTGCTATTCACATTGACATATTTTCATACATGATGAGTATACGAGACATTAAGTGATATTGATTGATTATTTTGTTTCCAGGTGCTTCAAGGCTATTGTGTTTAGTCCCACAAATACAGTGCATGTTTTATCGTTGCGGCGATGTTCCACCCCTGGCCTGCACGTCGGATTGCCAGGACCTTCCCCTCCGCGTGTCTGCCGCCGCGGGACACCGCCCGGCTGGCACAAACTCCACACTGATCACGCAACACGCGTAGTAGGGTAGTGTATGTAACCATGTGAGCGTAAGGGGGGAGGATTAGGCAAGGACGAAAATGACAATATCGCACGTTATCAGTGGCCCGATTGTTAAAGTACTGCCCCAGCATTTGTTATTAATTAAGAAACCACGGAAGACTACAAATCAGAGCACCGGACCGCTCTAATTCCCCCCAGAAAGGGATTGATTTATTATGTAACTAGTGTCGATAATATTCCACTGTGATGGGTCGAACTCTAGAATCTCCCGGTTAGGCGCTGCAGTAGCAACAGTTGTCGCCCTAAACTAACTCGCCCGAAGACTTTAAACATTTAAAGTAATTGACATTATGACAAATAAAATAAAGCTATGATTGTATGATGAAAGCAGGTTTATGTGGAGTCAATTAGTCACTGAACATAGTGTAAGAAGTAATGTTTTTTTAGAATGGTCTCCGCATCGTTAGTCTAACAGTTTCTAGTAATTATATACTCCGTGCTACACGTTGAGTTAAATGATCTGTAGTGGAACTTGAAAAAAGATATGAAGGAGAGAGTGAAAGTCAAAACTTCTGTAATTGGATTTATGTTAGTAAACTTATAAGGACATCTCCAATTGCTTGAAGAACTGTGAATACATGATGTACATTGCTGGTCATAAAGATAGGTCTTACCATTCAAATATTTGAGTAAATTATTTGTATTCAGAAACCTGTGGCGAAAAATATTTCGTAAGACGAATTTATCCAAAGCTAACTGCCGATTCGTATACCGACCCGCGTGCCAGAAACGATTCACTCACTGAAGCAGCTTAAAGTGAAATATTTGCCTCCATTAGCGTGTGTGTGGGCCACAGTGCACGGCCAATCGCCTGGAATGCGTCGCAGCTATTAGTGCCCCGCTACCGGGGAGGAACAAGCGATTCGCCGGCGCAAAAACGTCGCTCGGAGAGAGGAAGGGAGCCCGCGAGACGGACGGCCGAACCGCCAACAGACCGCATGATCCTGCAGCTCCGCGGAGAGCTAGACCCGCAAGGAATGTCGGATTGATTGATTGATGATACCGGTCGCATTGACTGCTAAGATCATTAGTCCTCTAACAACCTACCCATGGGAGCGCGGGATTCCTCAACGAGGTATCTCCCACCACCCCAGCCGAGTCAGTCTCCTAGCTCTTGACCAGCCCCCTGGTAATATACCGGAACCCAGCCAAAAAATCCACGTATGGTAAGCTCAAAGCTAAAACATTTTGAGAAGTTAGCCAGTGTTATGAGGAACAGAGAAACGCTAAATGGCAGCCTATAGGTGCCGGCGTTGCACTGCACAATTTGTTAATGCATTTAAAATTTTTCAAAATTTCAACACCCAGAAGGAATGGTCTTGATCACTTAAAAATCGTTGGATGTGTAGAACAGTGCCTCCATAAGAAGTGCTTAAATTTGCAAAGAGATGGCGTGTACGTTGGCCTAGCAGTGCCCTCCTTTGTGAGACACTTTGTGTGTCCACAGTGTTGGCTGGACCTTGAAGCACTGCAGCGGGTGTTGTCGTGTCTGCGTGGACAGTCTGCTGAGGGCTGGACTGATGGCACGCCTACCACTGCGTCGGGTACCGTGGACCAGACACCATCAACGCCTCAGGCATCGATGGTATGTGGCAAAATGTAGTGTTTCGCAAAAGTGAAGTTCCACTTCAATTTCTGATACAGCGACGCACGCGTACGCGTTCGTAATTATCGTAATCGGCCAGCCTGCATTGTTCTAGGCCATAAAGGCAAACGCCAAGTGTGATGGTTTGGGGCGCCATTGGCTACAAAGTGTGATATCACCTCATACGTATTGAGGGTCATGTGAACAGCAACCATAACATCAGGGAGATTTTAGAGCCCGAGGCACTGCCCCTCCTGCAAGCAGCTCTCCATGCCATATTTCAGCCGGACTATGCCCGACCACGTGTGGCGAGGAATGTGCAAGCTTTCTACGAAGAACGACGGATAACACTTCTTGCCTTGGCTGCACGTTCGCCTGACATGTCGCTCATCGAACATGTCTGGGATGTGACTGGTTGGCAACTTATTCATTCTGGTCCTCCTGTAGCCCCTGTCGATGCTTTGTGATCACCCATAGAAACTAAGTGGCAGTGTGATCCCCAGCAGCATATCCATTCTCTCTTTGAATGCATGCCACGACGTCTAGAGGCTCCGATGGCAGCGCGTGGTGGCGTACTAAATAACTCAAGGTCAAAATGGAGGTACAGTTCTGCAACTGTAATCATTTGGGTAAAGTGATATTCCTAATCTGTGGATGAAATTTCATTGAGTTTGTAGGTCTCCTTGGTGTTGCAATTTTCACAAACACCTGAGTATTTTGGTCAAACGGTAGAAAATGCTTTTCCATGGTCGATTATAACTACGCCATACCGATTCGGCTCCATACCGTCTCTAAGTGGCCGCCGTACTGATTCAAAGATATCCAATGTGGGATATTTACGTATGTATAACAGATACAAATGTGGTGGCAAATTTTTAGAACTCTCCTGATCCATTTTGATGAATAGATGCAATGCCA
This sequence comes from Teleogryllus occipitalis, assembly GCA_011170035.1. Lineage (NCBI taxonomy): Eukaryota > Metazoa > Arthropoda > Insecta > Orthoptera > Gryllidae > Teleogryllus > Teleogryllus occipitalis. The sequence goes on from BLKR01005387.1 coordinate 31,954, forward strand.
TACTAACAAGACGTCATACTGAATGACCGCCTAACTGAAAAACTTATTTTGCTTCAAAATTTTCCTAAAATCATTCGTAAGCACTGTAAAATAATTGTGTAATCTTAATAATAAAAAAATGATATGAATGGTTGATTTGCAACAATATAATGTATTAAGAGAAATACTATACAGTATTTCTACTTTCTCGTATACGAAGAAAGTACTATATATACGCAGTAAAATACGTAGTATAGAGAAATTTATCTCATGCTGCGCGAATAAACGGCGGATTTTTGACGGAAAAAATACATTACCGGGCTCTGGTGACGAAAAAGTGCATAAAACCAGTTGCTAAATGAAGAGAAAAAATTTCTCTAACACGTGCTATTGCCAGAATCCATGTTTTATGGGTTCTTGATGCCGAAAATCCAATTGAAAGCAAAACGTCCGTCCGTCTGTCGTGGCGCCTAAACCTCACGTACGAACTTTCCCAAATTGACGAATCCTCTGTTTATCTGGCTCTAGTTGAAGCTTTGAAATTTAGAAAAGCAGTTTTTAATATTTTGGGATACTTTAAATCAAGCCCCACGGACATTTTCAAAAGTTTCTGAAAACGGCTCTAAATATTTTCTTTAAATTTCTTGTAAGATGAAAGTAAAATACACTTATAACGGTGGCATAGGTCGTATTTTCACTGTTAACTCTGAATTTTCGAAAATTGCAGAAGTTTTATTTTTTCCGGCGTCTTCCTACTACTACAGAATTAAAGACATATTTTTCTTTCAATTTATTTTCTTTCAATAGTTCTTTCAATTAGGTAATGTAGATGTTTTTGGAAATTTTAGTAGTTTTTGTGCAATAGTGCGTGCAATATTTGGAATTTTAAAATATTACATAAACAAGATTTTCTCGAAAACGACTCCAAAATTTTCTTTAAAGTTTTGGTAGGGTTAGCGCCCAACCAACCCTATCCGATGACATAAACGTCATATTGCTGTCTGTTGTTTTGTTTTTTTCAAAAAATTACAAAAAATATTTTTTTGACTTGTCTCTCATGTCGAACATAATTACACTAGAGGCAATTTCTTCACTTTATTAGATTTATGAGTACACGTGCTTTCAATAATGTGAAATAAATTTTCTCGAAAACTCAACAGTTTTCTGTAAAAATTAGCCTTAAATTCCGCTGTTTCAGAAACGCTCAAACGTTAATTGCTCAAAAATGGCTCCAAAATTTTTCTTCAAATTTTTACAATGAATATTGCTAATTGCACTGTTTAATATGACGTAAAGTTCATTGTGGTATAATCGTTAGTTTTTTCAAAAGTTACACAAATGTATTTCTTTTAAATATCTCTCACACCCTTAATATGCACATTGCCATCGATTTGTATACATTATTACATTTGTTTTCGAAAACTCCATAGATTCATGTAAAAAAGAGCTTCAAATTTCGTTTTTACAGTAGTGCTTAATTGCCATTTTCTTAAAAACGGCATCACAAGTTTCAATGAAAATTTCTATTTTGGACGAGATTTTACTCTTCTTTAATATTCTTTTAGAAATATTTCGGTTCTACTGAAAGTTGAGTTACCGAAAAGTTAAGAAAACGTCAAGAAAATACTACTAAGTACTTTCGGTGACGATATATGGCAGCTGGCCAGAGAATGGAGGAAACTAGAAAAAATTGCTAGAGAATGTCTGTGCCATTCTGTAGTACCTATAGTTTAATTTGTAAATTAATGAATCGTTTCGTAACGTTAATTATTTTAAGAAAACCTATTACAATAATGCAAATCGTTCTCAATTTTCTGTCTTGTTAACTTTTATTTATTAAATTTTCTGTTTAAATAAAATTTAGATTTCTTTATTAAGTCAGAAAAAAGCATGTTCACCCAATAACATAATGTTAACATATTTAAATTAAATACAGAAGAACGTAATACTCACGGTTTATTCACAAATAAAATGAGACTACTTAATCGAACAAATCTCATTTCTTTTACTTTCTACGAATAAACGACAAAATAAATAAAATCTTTAAATAAACAATGTCGAATAGAAACATAAAGTACACACATTAATTTGCAAAGACGAGGAATTGCATTGATAAAGGTGAAAAGTATAGATATATTTTCATATTTTGCTCGTCTTGAAAATTAATATTTGAATTAAAATAATCGAGCTATAAATCGGAAAAATTAATTGATGTGTTTATTAATGGGTGTAAAAATAATTGATTGCAATTTTTTGATTAATCATAAATATCCCAAACGCCGCCTATTCTGGTGTACGGGCGGCTGTACGGGTCCACCGTCCGTTGGGGTCGTCGGCAAGGTATGCGAAATTTTATTTTTGTTTCCTGCAATGGAAATCGGGACTAAGGGCGGGATTCGTTTCTGCGTTGGACCCACGCTCTTCCAAAATAAGAAACTCGAGTGCATTTCGAGAAAACAAACACTGTTTAATTCTCGATCAACACACACATAGTTCACACCACACACATACATCGGTCCACCACCGATCGTAGCCTACGAGGTGATAACCCGTTCTGTAGTTCTATCACTTTCAAAACTTAAAGTGAGACTTCAGAGAGACTTTCAGTCTCAGTTCAGTACTTTTCAGTTTGGTGTCGGCCTCGAACTCCTTTACAGTGGCGCCGCAAGCCCGCAATCTCGCTGACGCCACAGGCCGCAACTCGCCAGTGATGCTGTGAGTGCCTTCGACATCGACATTAATACTAGCAACTGCCCCAGGCGATACCACCAGCGCCGCCAGTTGCCTCGGCGGCGGACATTCCCACCACTCTCTCACATTCCCACCGCAACTTTTCCGACTACCACTTCTCTCTCCAAATCTCCTTAACTATCCCTCCATGCGACACCACTCGGCGCAACCTTTCTGCTACTCCCAGCTTTTTTCCACTTTCCCCCACCGTCTCTCACCTCTCTCGCTGCCGCCCCTCCACGTCCCACCAGCTGCGACTGATAGCGCCGCCGGCCTTCTCTGGCAGTCATGGAACAGCGCTTTCACGCGGCGCGCGGGTTTCAAACGTGCCGCGCGACGGTCCACATCATGTGACTCGATCCGATATTCGTGGCGACAGCCCACACATGGGCTTGGCGTCACAGTATAAAATAATCGATTGTACTAATCGCCATTAAATCACCCATCCCTAATCCTTACCATTATTGTTATCACCCAGGCTACTCTTCATTCATTCACAGCTCGCATTGATATAATTTTATGGCTCATATTACATTTCCATGTCCAGCATTTCACCGATTTAACAGTCACTGTGTCTGCTATAGGTGATTACTATTACACTGGTGGGTAGTAGATGCCGTTTGGACAGTCGATTGCATAAACAGGGGCTATGTATGTACAGCATACTTCGTCATTGTACTATTTTTTTACTGCAATGATATAAGGTAAACTTTGTTTTTTGAATGGAACCCTATGCTAAATTTTAGCTTACAGTAATGGGTTTAAAAAGGCAATTTCAAATATATGTATATTCTATATTTCTTCGTTTTTAGGCGAATCGTTTTTTAAAAATTGATGTGTTTTTGTAACGTATTTTTTCATTGAAGCGGCGATTTTCCATTTGCCCTTTCTGGTTGACTAAATGGGAAACATTTGCATGTCAGTCCTTCAGACAAACGCGGTCATTTACTTGAGCACAGTAACAACTACTTTCTTGGATACTAATTTTGCCGAAAGATGACTTCAACTAAGGAAGACTCAAATGCTGGATTTAGGATTACGAAAAGTTCTTGTTTGGTCACGCAAATACTATTCTGTTATTTTTAAACTGTGACAACACATTCTATAATAAATATTAAATAAATAATACAAAAATAAATGAACAATAGATTAATCATAAGAATAAGAAGAAGTTAATGCTCTAAGAAACTGGTAGAAGTGTGCTATCATTACCCCAGCGGCGCATTTGTATACATTTTATACTCCATACCTCCGCCCTGTTATCTACTCCTAGTACGTGACCTTTGAGGATTTCGGAAAGCAGGCCAAACCATTCACGAGACATTTTCCTTTAGTTTCTTAGCCGAGAACAGGAAAGGTCGAATGGAAAATCGCAACTTTAGTGGAAAAATACGTTACAAATATACATCAATTTCTAAAATCTATTCGCTTAAATACGAAGGTATACACATACTTGACATCGTCATTTTAAGCTCATTACGATAAGAAAAAATTTAGCATAAGATTCCATTTACAAAAGAACAAAGTTGACCTTATATCTTCGTAGTAAAATATTGTACCATCCACAGCATCATATCTGATTGTTGTGAAATTGTATTTTTAATACTTTCATTCAAAACAATTTCAGCAACATTTGTTTTCATTTACAGGTCGGTATATTAATATTTTGTTCATATCTGATGCTGCATATAAACATTACGTTGAATGTCGTGCCCCATGAGAAAATAATTACAAAACATGTACATTGATTGAACAAAAAGAAATATGTTGTAACAGCACAGAATAGCATGCGCTATTACAAATTACAAACCTCTTAGCAGTGGAGAATATAAATGAAAATATCGAACTGCATCTTGATGTACAAAACGCTGGGGACTTCGCTACTCAGGAATTGTGCAGAAACGGCGGAAATGCGCGTGTCGCCAGGGATATAATCCGGCGAGGGGGCACGTAGCGACTGCTCACACGCCCAATTGATGGATTGAAGAATACATTGCTGTCAGCAAATGTTACTGGGGACCGCACTCCACATAGTTGTTTTGCAGTCAACATTTCAGGCAAGTTGTGGTCTATACACACTTTGTTAATGTCCTCCATGGACAAGAAGCTATTGTTCAGTCCTAATTGCCATCAGCCATCTCATAAACCTATAATAAAATTTGAAATATATAAATTGCTAAGTAAAACAAATATTTAATTTAATGTTATTGCAAACAAAACTAATATGACTATAAAAAATAAGGGGAATAATATTACAGTAACTATATCAATATTATAGTAAATAATTATCATAATATAAAACCATTCTTAACGAATCATACAAAATATTAATATCACTTACTTTCTGGTTTGTCGTGGAATACTATACGTGGAATATATCCGAACGCCGAAAACTCGGCATTTTCCTTCAAAATCTGGTCGAAAATTCGGAATACAAACACGCCGAGAGTGGAACCGTTGTGTTACCGAGACGGTTATTCAACGAAAAATTCAAAATTCGGAGCCGCTTGTGGGGCAGGTTTCGAGAATTCGCGCGGAACTATCGACAGATGGCAGCACATGTGGACGGTAGACTTCCTTTTTTCTATTAGTTTGCAAAAGTCGCTATAGAGCACTGCACTAGGGGGTGGCAGTTAATATTGGGCATACCCATAATTATCTCTGTTCCCCCACAATGCATCTGTGCTTACGTACCTCTCAGACCCCCCCCCCCTCGCCCACTACGCTGAAATAAGGAAACTTATCCGCCTATTAAGTGACAGAGCCCTGGCGCCAGCCACGGACAATTCTGGGTGAGATCGCCAAATGGGAACATAAACGGAATAATGAAAGGTGGAGAGGGAGAGATGGGGAAGGAGGTTATCATCAGATTATAAGGGCGCAGTAGGCGTGATAATGTATAATGTTGCTTGGATAATTGTTTTGGGTGGGTTTGATAATTAAATTAAATGATCTTTGTTTTTTTTTCAATTAGCGTATTAATAACTACAGAATTTGGAAACCCGTACATGCATGCCTCCTTAATCCTTCGCATGATCGTACACGTGGCGACGCAGGTGAGTTCTCACAACCAACTGGCAGCCGGGCTAGCAGCCAGCCCACGTGGAGGAGGGCAAAACGTTACAATATGGCATTTACAGATTCGCCTTGTAGATATTAAAATCAATGAAAAAATATTTTTCTCGGGTGTGTACCTATTGTTCATGATCTAGTGACAAATTAGACATCTTTGAATCGATGTGGCGGCTACTTAAGAGACGCCGAAACAGTATAGCGTGGTCATAATCGTCAATGAAAAAGAAGTTTCTCCCGTTAGTTCAAAATATTAGCTTTGAGCCCGTAAGACAAGAGAGAATTAATAAAAGGATACTTTGAATTCAATATGTACAGTTTGAGACGCCACATCGGTAAGGAATACAACTCCTTCGTACTTTGGCTTTCTAACGAACTATATACAACAAAAATTAGCGGTGTACTCATTCCCCAATAGCATACTTTTTAGACATATTCAAAAACATCTGCAGCGCAACATCGACACCTATAGGCCACCTTACTTGCGTTTCACTGTTCCTCATAATACTGCCTAACTTCTCAAAAAGTTTTAGCTTTGAGCTTATCATACGTGGAGTTTCTTGTTTGCTCCCGGTTTGTAACTAAGGTAGTGAAGTGCTTGTAAGTGCAAGTGTGTGTAAGTAAGAGCTGAGGAAATGACAAGGAGGAGGAGATAGAAATGATCGCGCACGGTCATTGGCCCATTTGTTAGAGTCCTGTTCTAGCATTCGGCTCGTGTTCGTTGGAGAACCGCGGAAAACTACAGATCAGAGAAACAGGCCGCTAGAATTTTCCTCCATATAACATGTGAATTCGAACTAGCTGTCTAGTTAGTTTCGAAAATCCTGTTATTACCGGGACTCGAATCGCAGGACCTCTCGGTCAGAGACACTGCTGTGATAAAAGGAACGTCAGGAATATATCTTTGGAGACATTGTTTGTTATGTGGTATAACGAGAATTCTAATACCTTAGTTGATCACTAAATATTTCTTATAAATAATCGTGTGATAATCAATTTATATCAGAATCTTTCCATGTGGTCGGATAAAATCCTGATAGCAAAATCGAGTCAAATATTTGTTAAGAAGGATAATAGTCATGAAATTAAATGTTTTAGAATAGTTGAATGTTTTTGGTCAAATCAATTAAAATCATCCCAGAATACCGCAGTATAAAATAATTACCGCTACAGATTTATTTAACGATTTCTGATTATCACTTCGACGCATGTGGTATGAATTCAATTGGGTAACAAATTCCAACACCGTCCCGAAAATGTTTAAAGTCCACTCTTACTACGTCAACTCAGCTGTTGACTTAGACGCTCTGGCAAAAAGTATGTGGCGTAGAAAGGAAGAGCGAGGGGAGGAAAAAGTGAACGGCCTTGCCCGCTTAGAGACAAATAGCCGACCGGCTTGCATCCTTCCAGATATGACAGAATGAGTGGTTTTGCCGGGCTAATTGGCCCGAAGGCCGCGCAGCGCTACGCTAAAAGCCGTCCGTCAGCGGCAAGAAAGGGCGCACGCGGCTCGGCTCTGCCCGGCGCTGCGCGGGAGAGCGACTAAACCGAAGGCCGCGGCGAATGCGCGCTCGCTCGAGCGTTGCCTCCGGAGCCAACGCACGCCGCGGCGCGTCTTCCGGGTGATCCTATTCAATTAACGCGCCAGGGCCACCTCCGCTCTGTAGCTGTTCCATGAAGTCCAGGAGCTTTACACACTCCATAGGGGGATCGCGATGGCGTAGGTTGTCGCGGTCTGTGGTGGAGTGTGTCGTAGACGACCACCCGGACCATGAGTCTCGCGGTGCCGCTCACGTCGTTAGCCTGAAGGCGCAGGCAGTGAGAAGGCGATGCTAAGCTCCTGGTGACCGGGCAACCGGCCACCCACCTGTTGGGCCTATGGCGCGTCGACCTTGGAGCAGGATTGGGCGAAGAATGCTTTTCGGAGTACTCCGGATCCCACTTTAAAGTCCGGCGGGAAATCCAGTAACCACTCGTCAGGTTGCTTCGGTACCAGCGTTACCCTCGTCGTGAGCTGGCGGTACGCAATGGGGAGACGGAATGGGAGCTGTGAGCCGCCTGGGCCTAAGTCCAGGTGACCCCCAGTTGGGCTCTCGGATTCATCGTGGCATGTGACCCGATTCTCTGGGCAAAGAGGAGGGAACATGTTCCCGGCGCACGTGAGTGGCGCATTGTCGAGACCCCGGTAGTAGCCTGGATAGCTAGGAGCTCTGAGCCAGCAGGACGCCCCCACCCAGACATTGTATGGGGAGGTTGCCACGAAGGCGAACTGGGTTCCTGCTGGATCCGGCCATCGGCCTGTCAGTGTTAACGCGTCGGCGGGGGGTGCGGATTAAAACCCAGGAGGCATAGGTACCCACCCCGGGGAAGTGTCCCCCTGAAGAAGTGAATTTAGTGTGGTCACACGGGGTTTCTCTCTCACTCCATAGAAACTGGGGACAAAACTACTGCGTAAAACATACGCACGCTAGTGGTAGCTGTGCGTAATACTTGTCAACGTTGCACGAAAGAAACTCGGCAAATTTATGGGTCATACGAAATGCGCGAGAATTACCGTTTTAATGATATTTACTTCATGAAAGAACTGTGAGTGCGTAAAGAGCGAACACCAGCATTGTATTTTCCTCGTGTCGCTTACTCAACAAGTCTTTATGATGTTATCACATTCTTTGCGGCCCCTCAGCGCAATCTCAGTATTTCCGTCCTAAGGCACCAACTAATGTCTCTGCAGCGACTGGGATTCGAGCCCCGATTGTGACACGAATTCCTTATTTACACACACACACACACACACACACACACACTTACATGCACTACACTACCTCACGTGCCAGGATCATAGAACTTGTCCCGGCTGTTGTGGATCAAAGTAATGACCAACTCGGTCGCAGCTTTATGTTAAGAATAAATAAAGAAACTATCACTGTAGCCAGCTGCAAATGCCGAGACAGCTCTCTTGATGACCCAGGTCAGAAAAATAAAACTATGTACAAATAACTGACTGAGGTGCGCTCGGATAGGCGTTAATGTCCGCAGCACAGGGCCCTGAAAACCGATAGAAAAGCAAATGAAAGACCTAAATAATCAAGAACGACTGGAAAAATCCCCACCTGGATACATGACCTTCACGTTGGTGGTGGAGCTTTGGTACCCCTGCGACCCTGAGAGCTATGCCGGCGGTAGCGTAGCTACTGGTAAGACTTCCCTTGCTGGACAGGCCGAAGGAGAGGGGTTAGACAACGAAGTACTCCAGAAGAGGACCTAAACTCCAAGAAGAGAACTCCGAAAGAGGACTGCGTAGAAAACCATCAGCTTAGCGGAGGTGGTTAAGAGGCCCTATAGCTTAGGAGAGCAGGAGAAAGGTAGGCGAGGATTTTCAGGCAGTGGAAAGCCTACTCGCCCAGAGGAGACATCCTCTATAAAAAATCCAAACTCTTCCCTGCTTGGAAGTTGTGCGCAGGGCTGGTAACCCTCCCACGTAAAATACTTATACTTGCAAGCTTCAAAGAAGATGGTCGGACCGAACTTATGACTAGAGGGTGGATTTTGATGACTTAAAACATCGCCAAAAATGATCAATAAAATGCCCTTAAAATGTTTTTAAAATTACCTAAAAACGTAAATGTGATCAAAAACAGTTCAGATGAACAACTTGAACTGTTAGATATGTTACTGATGTAATCGAGGTTTCTTCTATTCTTTCATGTGAACTCAGCTTTCAAACTTTTGTTTTGGACTGTTCTTTTCCGGAAAATCTCTGTCTTTAGTTATCACGAAATCGGCTGAAACGCCAATGACGCTGACAGGCGTCACAGCAACCTTAGATAACATACAACGGCTGACATTACAACTTCTGAGCGAGGAAATCGAATAGGCTACCATGTATAGATACTCAGGAATTCTGTGGACAACATTCGTTGCAGCTCGTAAATATTATTTGAAGCAAGTACCATTAAAATGACATTAAAATCAATGAAATCATCGAAAAATGCATTAAAATGACGGGAAAAGTTAAAAATGACTTATTAGCCGAAATCGATAAAAAATGTAAAAAAATGTATAAAAATGGGTAATTTTGCTTTTGTCATAACATAAAATGAATTTCCATGTTAAACGGCATTGTTCTAAAGTGAAAAGGAAAAAAATGACCGTTTCTTTAAAATGCGCCTCCAACTTATGACGAATTTGATAAGAGAAAGGTTAAGAGATATGGAATAAAGGATATATTAAAGATTGCTGCTCGGAATGTGAGGGTTCTGTCCACAAAATAACTAGAATTAGATAGGGAACTTAAAGAGAAAGAGATAAATATATCCATTATTTCAGAAACAAAAAAGAAACTTAAAGGAACAAAAAGCTGGAAATTTTATGATGATATTTAGTGGGTTAGACCAAAGAAGAAGGGCAGTAAGTGGATTCGCAATTCTTATAGATAAAAATGGAAAAACAAAATCGAAAGTTATATGGTTGTTAATGATAGAATATTGATAGCACGCTTAAAAATAAAAAGAGGGTATCTTACTATATTTGGTGTATATGCTCCTGAAGAAGGCAGGACAGAACTAACTGAAGAATTCTATGAAGTTCTTCAACAATATTTCCATAAAGCCAATAAAAAGACCATATAATTTTGGCAGGGGATTTCAATGCCAGAGAAGGTGATATACCCAAATAGTTGAATCTTTTGGAGAGAATCACTTGAATAGAAATGGACGAGAGCTTAGAGAATTTGCAACCTTCAACAACTTAAAGATAACAAATATATTCTTTCGAAAGAAAGAAATTCACAAGTATATATGGACGGCAAGAGGTCTGAGGTCAATAATAGATTATACAATTGATTTCCCTAAAATTTTGTTGCGTTGTTGCTTCTGTTGATTGCGTTTGTTGCTTCTGACTTCTGAAATTTTTTTGATGGGGAGACGGGACGCATGCATGCCGTGGATTACTAACCAGGCTACAAATGATGGACCGCATTAGTTGACATGATTTTCATAACTATTTATGACTAACTAATTAATATTTAAATCCCCTTTTGATGCATAAATTCTCTCTCTCACTGTTCACAAAAATTGTTCCGCCCTCGTGGCGATCTCACCGCATTGTTCATCTGGTGATGCCTTGATGCTGTGGAGGCGGTGAAGTCCAGAAGGGTGGCGGGGATCGGTTGATCGTCCGCGCAGGCACGTCCACGTTCACGTGGGCGCAGAGGCTAGCTCGTACTCTCTAGCGGTGAGGTGGCACGTGCACGCGAGGAGTGATCGCGCGGAGACGCCACGTGTCCTCTGCGGTCGATTACGCCCCCATTGGAGCGGCTGGACGCGAACGCGTTCACAAGGAACACCGCGGTCGATTAAAACCAACATTATTTAACCGACGCTCGGTAAACTTTTAGTCAAGGAGCTCCATGAAATTTTCATAATGCAAGAAGCTTGACGAAAAGTTCAAAATGCAAAAAGCAAACTCCCGACAGCGGTGCCTCTCGGAGTTATATATATATATATATATATATATATATATATATATATATATATATATATATATATATATATATATATGTTTACAAAAGGTATTACATCATAAATTAGATCAAGTATCATTAGTTTTAGTTAGAAATTAAATAGATAGATGAATTTAATGAAAATATATTGGAATTAAAGCGAAATAAAATTAATGATACCCAAGTCTAGGTTATTGCGGTTGGCATGCGGTTCCCTCTGGCGCCAGAGAAACTCTGGACAGCATGAAGAACAGTTTGAAACTTCTCACTCAACGTATTTCATAGCACAGAAACTGACCGTTTCCTGGGAGCAAAACAGTGTTATTTTTTCGTATCTGATTTTAAAGGCGTTCAACATTCCAAAAACTATTTAGGAGATTACCAAACTCATGAAACATTTCTATTACACTTCGAATTACTAGGTATTCCGCCGATATACGCGGGTATCGGAGAATTCACCACTGCCATCGCTGCATTGTTACCCAAGGCAGCGTACGGTGGTATTATAAAAATGATAAGGATACAACTATTGCTCTCGCAACAGTCTCCAGTCACTCATATGAGGAATATTCTCTTGCAACGCTAACCTTCGTGTTCTGATAGAAGGCGTCGTGCCCAAAGCGTCCTGAATCTCCTCCTCTACAGCTGGAGTTGCAGATCCTCCCCAAACCAGGAGAGTTAAATTTCTCATGCTCGCACACACGGCGATGGAGACGTACAAATGTCTTCGGATCTGGACATTGTCGCTATGGGTACCTCTCCTGGTGCAAACGACGAGCCAGCGCAGCATTGCCGTCCGCCTTACCGTGCATGAAGTGCATGTCTGCCAGCTCCTGATTTGACGTAAAGACGAACGCCAAACACAACACTGAATGAAACCTTCGCCTCGGAATCAATTGTCAGAGTGTCGAGTTAATGTCTCCTTGCACGCCAACGACCTGCGGAAGGAATTTTCGAAAATTCAGAATTAACACTGAAAAACGGACATATGCCTCCTTTACAAGTGTATTTTTCTCTATTCTTGCAAGAAATTTAAAGAAAAATTTTGTAGCCATTTTTGAGAAAATGTTGGCAATTTCCCAGGTAAACTACCCTAAAAAATAATGATTTTCAAAATAACAAAGCTTCCACTCAGGGAAATAATGCAGGGGTTCCTTCAATTTGAAAAAAAAACTACGTATGGTTTAGATGCTAGTGTTGTTCACAGAGACCTGACGGACGACGAACTGACAGACAGACGGACCGACGGACATTTTAAAAAACAATTTTTTCGGTATCAGAGGATCCCAAAACTTGTATTAATTGGAATCGTTGTCCGTCGTGCGTCAATTGAAATCAATTTTCTACAGCATTACATAACATTCTCTCTACTACGTATTTTACTCCGCATATAGTACGTATACGAGAAAGTAACTAGTGGTGCTAAAGAATAGCACAGACTTTCTCGTAATAAAGTTTTCTAATTTCCTTGGTGTGGACTGGGTTTACCATGTTTCCCCATCCTCTTGCCACCTACCATCTATCGCCCCCAAGGTACATTTTTTTACATTTTGAAAATAATCGGAGAATCGAAATATTACTTTAAGAAAATTAAAGAAGAGTAAAACCTCGTCCTAAATGGCAATTTCATTGAAAAACTTAAGAGGCGTTTTTCAGACAGTGGCGATAAAGCGTTACTATAGATGCAAAATTCGAATCTCTTTTCATGGGAATCAATGGGGGTTTTCGAAAAACCTCTTTAAAGTCATTTGAAGCATATTCACTTACAAATAAAATAATGTATAAAAATGTTTTCGGTTTTCTAATAGTACTCTTCGGTTACGTAATAGTACAACCGAAATATTACTTCAAGAGTATTAAAGAAGAGAAACCCTTGTACTAAATAGAAATTTTTATTGAAAAAATTGAAGCCATTTTAAAGGAAATGGCGATTAAGCATTGCTGTAAATGCGATATTTGAAGCTCCTTTTCACAGAAATCAATTGAGTTTTTATGACGTGAAACGTGAAACTTCATTTGACGTTGTTCGAAGTACTTCCACTCACAATTGCAATGACGTATACAAATTGATGAAAATATGCAAAATAATTGCTAGAGAGGTATTTAAAAAAAATACATTTGTGTAATTTACAAAAAAAGAAATTTTACACCAAAATGAACTTTACGTCATATTAAATACTGCAACTAGCACTATCCGTTAGAGAAGTTAAAAGAAAAAAATTGGTGCCATTTTTGCGAAAATGGCGCTTTGTGCGTTTCTGAAACTGTGATATTTGAGCTCATTTTAACAGAACTATTTTCGAGGAACTTTATATGACATTATTTAAAGCACATGTATTGATACAAAATGAAATGTGAAAAATCGCCTCTAATGTAAATATTACCCATGTGAGAGACAAGCCAAAAAATTAAATTTTTTAATTTATAAAAAGCAATAGAGAAATATGGCGTTTATGCCATCGTATAGGACACATTTGAGACTACACCTATCAATTTTTAAATAAAAAAATTGGAGCCATTTTTAAAATATCTCGATTTTTTAAAATTGCAAATATTGCACGCACTATTGTACGAAAACAACTAAAATTTTCAAAAAATCGACAGGACCTTAATGACAGATCTTGTTGTGGCCAGTAAATTTCATTTGAATGGAAAATTATCTTCAATTTTATAGTTGTAGGAAGATGCCAAAAAATTCAAAATTTTGCAAATTTTGAAAATTCAGAGTTAACCGTGAAAATCAGACCTACGCCACCTTTATAAGTGAATTTTACTCTATTCTTACAAAAAATATAAAGAAAGCATTTGGAGTCGTTTTTCAGGAAAATTTGAGAATTTCCGGAGGGCTTCATGTAAAGTACCTCCAAATTTTAAAGAATGTTTTTCAAAATTCCAAAGCTTCAACTGGAGCCAGACAGAGGTTTTTCTTCAATTTGAAAAAAAAACTCTACGAATGGTTTAGGTGCTAGTAGTATTCACAGACGGACGGTCAGACGGACGTTTTGGTTTTTAATTGGATTTTCGGCTTCCAAAACCCACAAATCTGGAATTTATACTACACCACGTGTTAGAGTTTTTTTTCTCTTAATTTAGCAAGTGGATTTTGTACATTCTCGGTATCAGTTCTTTTTATATACTGTGTATATTACTCCGTATATACGTACGTATACGAGAAAGGAAAAATTGGAACACGTTTTTGAAACAATTTGTTTTAGAAATTGCGTAAATTTGCAGCGCAAATTTCGCAAAACTGCTCTTTTACAAAAAATTCTGTATGACCTTTTTAAAGAGCTGATTTTTGTAACAGACTTTCATTAGACAAATACATGTATATCTTCAAGTTGGTAGTTTTTAATTTTTTTGAAAGTTTCGAAAAAAGGGTAAGTTAGTTAAAATGGGAATACCGCCCTATTTTTTACCGTCCCTTATTACATACTATGTGGAGAAAATTTAAAGAAAAAAATTGGAAGGTATTGTTTGAAATTAAAAAAATTAATTGCCTGGAGTTCCCCCAATATTACACAAAAAGTAGTCATATTTTGAAAAAATTTAACATGACCTTATTTCAAAATTTGCTTTTAAGTAGCAGATTTCATGAAGGAAAAATTTTGTATTTTTTATAATTTGTCGAAGAGGTCGAAAAACTTCAATTTTTGCTATTTTTTTAAAAAATCTGGGATTTCAACGACAACATCCGACAACAATATTTAGTCAAAAAATTTGGTACTATTTTTTTGAAAATTTTGAATATGTCTTAGGGGCTTCACGTGTAGAACCCTTAAAATTAAAATATCGGTTTCTTGAGCGTACCTGCTTCAGAAGCGCAGATAATTTTTGCAGAATTCACGACTTTGAAAGTACAGATTTAGAAGGTACTTTCTTGCAAGGACTGGTTGATGCTCGCCCTCGTGCTCGTCGTAGAAACGAAGGGAAAATGGCGGTTAAGAGTTGTACATTTAGTCTGATGTCTACGTTTACATACCATGCAATGATGGTGCAGAGAATGGAAGTATGTTTAGAAGCATTTTACTGTCTGCATAGAGTGACAGTGAAAGGAGTGAAACAACTACTAAAGCCTTGGTCGCTCCCCGAGTCTCCAAAATACTCTCGAGGAACTCATCCTATAGCTCAAGCCTTACCTTCTGAAATTCTATTATTGATAGGAAAACATGATGAAAATTTTACGCCTTACGAGAGCCATTATTTAGGTACAGTAAAAAATACTTTGATGAAAGGCTAACCATTAATAAAATGTATAATATGTTTAAAAGTAACTATGAAGATCTATAAATTAGCTTAACATCTTCCTACAACTACGTCTTGTAAGTCAGTACAATTCGTGATTAGGCTCCTAATAGGTTGACATTTTTTAAAATTGGTTACTTAAGGTCGCATCAACATCATTAGCGACCATTGTTGGAGTTAACGTAATGGTAACTATGAAGATGAAACGAAATGGTGATCATAAGGGGTGAAAGGACGAACACAAATACAACCATGCCCGAGGCGGGACTTGAACCCGCGACCCTTCGGTCGAAGATCACTACGACACTACTGCCTTAGCGACCTACGCCACCGGACCGACAAGTTGACATTTTATAGCAAGGGTAATGCGTTTAACGCGAAAATGAAAAATCCTTATTTGAGTGATTCAACAGAGTTACCGCGGCTGACTTTTTGATATATCAGTGGCGCGCAAAGTATTCCTCTCATAAATGCAGTCTGAATCACTAGCCTCGAGCACAAATATTCTAGCTTGTTTGGAACACATGCTGAACTTGCGAGTACCCATAGTTCCAGTTCAAGAAACTTATTATTATCATTCTCAAGTAAATGTCGGAGCAGTGCTGTAACAAAAGGGCCACGGACCGCGCGATCTTTCCTTCCTCTTCCTCATCCTATCCTCACACACTTTGCACACACTTTCACTAACTTGCACTACACTACCACACATGCCGGGAGACCGGTCGGGAGCTTAAAGTTTGCCCCGGCTGGGGTGGTGCTCCGCTGGTGGGAGATACCTGTTTGTGGGAAACCTCGCTAGCCGACGGTAGGTCAGTGCCGGATCTCGCCACCCTGCGGGGGATGATCACCGCCACCTCCCGATGAAAAAAGCATGCACTAAACTTACGGGACTACTGACCTAAGAGGTTGACGTGCCCCGAATCACTAAAAGACCAAATAACCAACCTCAAGAAAATGTGTTTGCGATAAACAATATAAAAGAAAACAATGTAAAGACAAACCAGTCCAGGGTGAGGACAAAAATGGTCTAATGAAGTATGTACTTTACTCAAAGACTATTTGAATAATGATGCTTCTGCAGGAATTGATGAATTGCATATTTACTCAGACAATTGTGGAGGTCAAAATGAAAATCATCCCCTATCTCGTTTTCCCTGCGCTCTGACCGATACTGAGAGACTCAGACCAGTCGAATACTATTATTCAGTGAGAGGACACAGTTACTTGCCTTTTGATAGAGATTTTAGTCTTACAAAAATGTCACTCAAAAGATTCAATCACCTTTATACCATGAGCCAGATCACGAAAAGAATTTTACCCACCACGAAATGCCTTGACAAGTTTTCTGTAAAGAAAGTTGTTACTTCAGTATTATACAAATTCCCTAGTGTCTGAGGAAAACAGAGGGTGCGTGGTAAGATAAAGGGCAGCATTTATTTTGCCATCCCTTCATTTGTACATTTTTCACACTTTTCACAAGGACTTTCATGAATGATCTGGCAACCACTTTTAAACTAACATAAACTCCAATTCCAATAATGCCAATTCTCCCAAGGACTTTGACATATCCGAATCTGAAGATAGCAATCAAACAGAAAAAATATATGACGTTCTGAAGCTGACTGAGTTCATACTTGAAATGTACAGGAACTTCTTGGAGGAACTGACCTTCTAGCCTCTCAAAGATAGTGAGGAAGACGACCAATGTGAATGACTGTCACTTCAATTTCGTGTTCAGAATTATTTTCTTTCAGTTAATTTACAGGAACAAATTATTACAATATCCTTAACCCATTTAAATAAATAATTTGTATAAATATTCGAATGCTTTTCGTTCAAAAAAAGGAAGATCTGACTTCATTTTATTTCCATTCATAGAAGGGCATAAGACCTCAGCGACTGAAAATTCGCCAAAATTCGAATATTGATATGTATTGCAAAAAAACTGAACTGATGTGTTTAAAATTATAGTTTTATTGATTAATTAGAATCTTGTAACAAATTGGGGCAAATTGAGGGTATATATATATAACATTCCTTTCCTAATAAGAATCCTCAACTATTCCGCACCAAAGGCAAAGGCTGCTGTCATTTTGAGTCAATTGTCAAGATCGCTATATTAACAAATCTATAAACAAAAACATATTGTACACGTATTTTTATATAATTCAATTTAATTCATACATTACTTTACAATTAAGGTATATTATACCCAAAAAATAAGGGGAAATCGTAGAAAATCCGTTTTATTTTGCCTTTTAACAGAATCAGAACCTTTGATTTATTCTCTTTATCATGGCGTAACGCGTTTCAATCTACGATCATTCGCGTTTTTTTATTTGGATATTTATTTAGCCTTGCGTTAGGGGAACCACGCCCCCTTTTTCGAAAGCGCGCGCGGCACCCCCCCTAAAAAAAGGCCAAAAACAGATAACACCAGAATATAATAATAGAAGAAGATATTTAAGAGGGAGAAAGAAAATAAGAGAAGATATAGACATAGAAAACGAAAGCATAATCTATAACCCTAGAGCATTCTAGAGCATTACAAACTTTGAAGCCATTCCCCCGAATGTTGACTGTTTGGCTGCCATTGGAAACTTGAAACATATTTCCTGTTCTATGTAAGATAACTCTCCGATTCTTTGTTTGTTTTTGTTTTAATTCTGAAGTATACAGCGAGTGCATGAACCAAAACTGAACATTTGAACCAATTATTTCCTGACGAAAATTTTATTTTAAAAATTTGAATTTTTTGATTTTCTGAAAAAAATTCTTAAAAATATATAAATACTAATAGTACAAGTGTTGTTTTGGTTCATGAATAGGTTCAAATCATCAGTTATCACGAGAAAAAAGAACTGAAGCAATAGAGATAATAGTTCAAAAGTTATGCTGTAGCAGCTCAGGGCCTATTTCTGTACCCAAAATTTCGTTATATCTATTCAATAAATATATGAAATAAGTTATTAGTCAATATTTAAAATTTCTGCCTGTTTGGAGTATTATGTACCTTAATGACTAATTCCATGTGGAAAAGTGGGTGGTTAAATAATTTATTTTCCTGTTCTGACACTGTCGTTCGTCAACAAATGTTTTGGTGGAAACTTTGTACATGATATAATTTTTAATACACGATATGATTAAAAGATTACGTACATTGGTGGTATCATTTTAGTCATAATAATCCAGTATAATATGTTCAATGTGAAGTTTGTGAGATATATTTAGTTTACAGAATGCCTTACGTTTTCCTGACCTTTCTGTACACTTCCAATATTGTTTATTCTTGTTACTGTTAATAGAATGTAAATGCTACAAACAACCGTCATATACTATTTTTTCTTATATGAGTAAAATACATGTGGTACACTGATACTTGTGTCTTAACTATACACCTTAAACTTTAGATTCAATTGCTGCAAATACCTCTAACAATTATTCACACAACTGCAACCTTTCAACAGTCTGTAAATGGAGTTTTAGATATTGAACATTTTTCATTCACGAAGATGCCATTGGACGTGAAAATCTTTGGAAATTTTTTTCTCGTTGACAATTTTCCTCGGGCAGTTTGATCTGGAAGGGGATAAAGACGTGTCATCATTGACGTCATCAGTCACGCGTCGACAAGGAAAGAAAGGGAAAAATAGAATACTCTTACAGACCCAAGAGCTTAATGGCATGATAGCGTTAGAAAACCTCTCAAAATTCAATTTTTACTTTCTCGTATACCGAGTAAAATAGGTAATATAGAGAAACTTGTGTAATGCTGCGGATAATAGATTTTAACGGAAATACACGCTTTGGAGTACCCCTAATAGCGAAAACATGTTTTTTTTAAATTTTGTCGCCTTACAAAGTTCTTCGTAAGAAGAGAAAGTTATGTAATAATGCGCTGAAAAACTGAGAAATTTCGCCCGAAAAACTCTTTTTGGCGGACGCTGGTTACGAAAACGTGAATAAATCCTGTTTCTAAATTTTTAAAAAAATCCTCTAACACGTGGTACAACTAGAATGCATGTTTTGTTGGTTCTTGATACCGAAAAATCGATTGATGACAAAACGTTCGTCTGTCTGTATGTCCGTCTGTAGTCAACGCTAGTGCTTAAACCATTCAGCTGATTTTTTTCAAAATTAATATTCCTCAATCGATCTGAATGAACTCGTAGCTTTGGGCGTTTCAAATGGATATTTTGATTTTTGAGCGTACTTCACACGTAAACTCAACTTTCCCGATTTATTGGTCATATTTAACATAACCTTCAATTTGAAACGGATATTTCAAAAAATATTGTTCCTATATTTAGTAAATTAATTCCTCTATCACGTTGTGTAGTCTTAATACATGTTTTGTGGGTCCTCGATACTGAAAAATCAATTGATTACAAAAGCCTGTCAGTCTGTCAGCCTATGCTCAACGCTAGCGCCTAAACTGTTATACAATTTTCTGCAAAATTGATACTCGCAAAACTGCAAACTACTTTTCTGCAAAATTGAATCGATTTGGACAAAGTCGAGATATCGTGAGTTTGAAACAGATGGGGACTGCTTTACACAGTCTCAATATTTTCAAAATTTTCTCAAAAAATGATCCAATTTTCTTTTTATTAAACTTTGTTTTCGGATAGCGTAAAAGACGCTTAAGAGAACGGTGCAGGTTTCACATTTCCGTTGAAATTTCAGATTTTCTGAAAATTATTGCAAAAGTTCAATTTTTTTTTTTTTGCGTTTTCCTACAACTAGAATAGTGGAGATAGAAATTTTTTTCTTAATGAAAGCTGTGTTTGAAAGAAAGATCTTAAAATAAGGCTATGTTCACATTTCCGAAAATAGGAGAAGTTTTCGCGTGAGTTTGCGTGAAATATAAGCAATTTTTAATCTTTTTAAAACATTTTTTTCTCCGAAACGTATCCAAATTTGTTCTTTAAATGTTCTCTTCGTATGTATCAAAGGACTGTAAAAAATGTTACTAGTCTCATTTCTGGCTAACTCTGTATTCTCGAGAACTGCAAAAGTTTAATATTTCAAAAATACAATATTGAAGAATAAGATTTTTGCCTTAAACAAAATCTGTTCTAAAAATCAGCTTATTATAAAAGGTCACATAACATTTGTTTTCAAAAAAAGGCGTATTTGTTGCATAATTTGTGCTTGAAATGAATGCAATTTATAAAAAACACTTTCTTAAAAACCTCTGCAAATTTTTCTTCAAATCTTTTTTTTTTTTCACGGATAGAACATGGAACTCATGGAACATAGAAGAATGGCACACGTCTTATTTTCTTGACTCTCTGAATTTTCGAAAACTCCAAACTTAGAAATAGTGCGAGAAAGTATGCGGTGTTGTAGCAAACTACCAGGCGCCGGCAAAAGGAATTTTTATAACGACAAATTGTTTCCGGCGCACGATTTCAATACATCCTCCTCCTACGAAGTAAAGTAAAAATGTATTCAAATTATAAAGATTACAGGTGTTAACAAGAACTCGGTATTATTGGTTTTGAAGTTAAACATCCATTTTAAATTCTAAAAATTACTCAAACGATTAGTTAATAAAATATTCCAGACAATACATCTTCTAGAGAAGAGATGGTGTGAACAATGAGAAGTCCAACTAAAATTGGGGAAACAAGGGCAGAAGGATCCTCAGGAAGAAAACTAATTTTAATATGGATTCTTAATTGGTACCACGTGCGGAAACATCAACATTATTAACTTTGTTTCCTACTTCACATATTTAAAATATTAAATATTACCCTTAGCGTACTTGATATTGATAGGTAACACACGTATAACATGTTAAATCACTGCCGACATCTACAAAAATTATAAAATATGCTTGTTCTTAATAATAAATTCCGACAATTACCTAGCCTTTTTCCTGGTCATTCTACATTGTGTAATTTCATTTTATCATGTTGTCTGTTCTCCGTAACCACAAATAAACAATCATTATCAGCAGCCATTGTATTCCTAAGACATCGTTAACCTAATTGTGTTATTTATTTAGGAAAAATTGAAGATATTGTTTGAATATTCAAAATAAACAACATAAATAGTATGAGAACTAGTTTGTTTCAACAGCAGTTGTAACATTACCTCCAAACAAAGACGGTTTCTTACGAATAATTAGGTGATTTTATCCCCATAAAAGACACAAAGAGCCTTTGTATGCTTTAATACCTCATTCTATCTTGTTTTATTTTTTTAAATTCTTCAATATTTTATTAATTGTCAATATAAACATAATATAAAATTAATACAATATAAAATTGTAAATATGTATAGGTACATATGTATTGTCTTTTATGTAATGAGGTTTTCGTATTATGTCATTCAATTTTGTTGCCCCTCGTTTCCAAAGGTAGCGTTTAAAGGAATATCACAACTTTTGCTCTAGCGCTACCGATGCACGCAACGACCCTTATTGCAGCAGTGAATTTCCTAATTAGCAATTAGAATGTGAATTTGTTCAATCAATACGCGATTGCAGCACATTGATATGCGTGGCAGCTGTGCAAGTTTGTGGAACAAATTGACATCCAGTATATTTTACAAAGCGATCGACTCATCCACTATCGACATTCGCGAAGGTTAGGTTTCTAAAACACATCACGAAGGTTAAATCCGGCAATGTTAAGTCTATCTTCTACTAGAGAAAGGTGGGTTAGGTTCCTGAAAGGGAAAAGAGGTTTAAAAGAAAAGAAAAATTATTAATATTACAATAGAGGCGAGTAGTAAGTACTAAAACAAAGATAATTCACTTTTAACGTCCCAAAAAAGAAGAAATAAAACACAATTTTTGAAAGTTATTTTAAAGTTGATAGTAAATAAACATAGTATTTGTTGTATTTTTTGTTTGCTTCACTGACATTCTCGTTGTCTTGGGACGACACTGGGAAAGAAACTGAAATCTACTTACTTTCAAGAAAATGAAGTTCGGCCAAATTAACTATTTATTTCATCGCCAATGTTGAAATTCGCAAATAATGAATTCGGGGATGTTTAGGAATTTCTATTCTTCGAATGTTTTGAGTTTCTTGTGGCGATCAAAAACGTTTTCGGTTCCTACTTTGGATTTCTTCATGGATTCCTGCGTACATTAAATCAAAACGACGTGCCAAATTTGCTATTCTATTAGCAGACATTTGGATATAAGAGTCTCTTAACCTTTAATTGGTGTCGCGGTCTGACATACCGCGTGGGTAAGTTGTCACTTGTGCAACAATCACTGATTGTTGTACTCTGCACGTCCAGTGGCTTGTGTGTGCTCTACACGGTCAGCGGCTCAGTACCTGCCTTGTTGGTGTAGATCTATCTTTGAACAAAATAAGAGCTTCACTAATGCTTTCTTTTTAGAGATGTGTAATGTTTTGTGCGGTACGGTATGAGATACCGCTGATAACAATTGAGTAAGTAATATTTTTCGCCTAGTGACACCAAAACTACGAGATAACATGTAATTATAGAGATCATGATCATGATTCTGAAACAGAACAGAAGCAAAAACTAACATGAATATGAAAATGATTCAAAAACTACTATCAATTAACACATTTATTATGAAAAAAATGCTTCAAGTGGTGTGCCTACCACTTGAAGCATTGTTTCATTTCATTTCATTTGTTGTACCTTCTGGTGTGCATTAATTATTGTTTCCGAACGCGTCAAAGGCTTTCATTTGTCCCTTAAGTGTAGCGCATGTTTCCCAGATATGTGTCGGTGATCTTACACCGTTGGATAATGAGATCCGGCGCCGACCTACACGTTGGCTAGGGGGTTTAACCCAACCAGGTACCATGCTCCAGCGGACTACTGCCCTAGCTTATCTGACGACTGGCCATGTGCCTTCGTGTGATGCATGTAGGAGTAAGTGTGTGTAAGTAAGGGGTGAAGATAGGGCAAGAAAGAGGAAGGAAAGATCGTGTGCGGTCCGTGGTCCATTTGTTAGCGTACTGCACCGGCATTAGCCTGGCGTTCATCGGAGAAACCACGGAAAACTACCAATCACAGCAGATGGCCGCTAGAATTATCCTGTTGTAGGTATTTAGCTAGTGTCAAAAATCCTGCCACCGTCAGGACTCGACCCCTTCACCCAGAGGCGCTGCTGAAACATCAATTCAAAGCCCTGAGCCTCCTCAACTGCTAGTTCTTTGATATTGTCTCATCCACCCCGTATATTACATTACACTCGTTCTCACTCCGCATCATTGACTCTCATTATCTTTCGACGAGACTTACTTTGGTTCCCCGATGTATGTGTCGTGACCCTTAGTGGATACTCTTACCATCACCGGGACTTGAACTTGAAGTTTTGCATCATCATAAACCTTGATATAACAAATGTAATTTTTTTAGACTAGCATATCAGTTCAATGTCAAATAATACGTTGAATTATAGGAATTAAGCGTGAGCGGAATCACAAACCGCCGATACCAATTAAAGATTTTGAAAAGCGATACCAACGAAAGGTTAACAAAAAATATATAAAATTAAAAAAAGAAAGGATATATGATTAATAACCTTGACATGCCCGATTCAGGAGGGTTCTAAAAATTCAACTCCTCTACAAAACACATCAACCTAATGTCGGAGGTGCAACCTGATTTTCTCTGTTACGTATCAATTTTTCACAATTTCTACTTTCATGTCCAATATACTGAGTATTTAGATGTGTTGCTCTTCTTGAAAGCAAACAAGAATCATGAAATTAAGTGTCGGAAGTATGAAGTTTGGCATCAATAATATCATTCTAGCACACAACACAAATTTTAAAAAAGCTATTTCTGTCGAGTATAGTTAGCATTAAGTAGCTAGTTATGGATCTTTTCCGTTATACGTATACCAGTTCACTTGCCGAAAGATTCGGTTCCTTTGTTTCTAAGAATGTTTTTATTATTTTCAGAAACATTTAAATTATCACTTCACAATATTTTACTGATTTTACGATTTATAACATCATAGACGCTTTTAAGGCAAATCACTTCACAATATTAACACTGATTTTACAATTTATAATATTGAAGACGTTTTTAATGCAAAGAAAAGAACATGGCCACCTACCATTCTAGGAGAAGCTATAAAACGTGATAAATCCATAGTCTAATAACACAGTCCCACAGCGCTGTATGCTTTTTCCCTATGTTGCAAATGGGCCCTACCACCACCTCCTAGAGTTATAAAGCCTGCTCACTAGTACGTGACGTCTCTAAGATGGCGGCGTAAGTAGTCATGAGACATGGGTGGCCTGGGCGCAGGCATGCTGTTTTCAGTTGAATTCGTCTGGTGTTGTCCGTGTGTTCGGTGCAGTTCATACTTGTATTATCTACCCGTTTGATATGCCGTTTAGATGTGTAGTTCCGAGGTGTCGAGGAAACTGCGATGAAGCCTCGAAAGTACATGTTTTTGGTTTTCCAAAAGATCCTGCTTTGCGGAATAAATGGACGGCTGCTATTCGCAGAGAAGATTTTGTTCCTTCCAAATCCTTGAAGGTAAGGCTGTGGTTCATATGCACATGTAGAACCTACATTTATTATATTTATTATTTATTCAAAGCATAAATTGTATGTAAGTTGCTAAGGGTTTTGACATTATTTAGTAATATTCCTAATGTTCTATCACGAAACCAAGTTGCTTGCAATTAGATATTGCAATTTTTCCTTGTAATATGATGCTGAACTTGTAACTATTTTCTGTATACTGTTAAGTAAATAGTGATAGTAAAAACTTGAACTGTCAGTTAAATAATCTTAGAATAGTAGCACTTAAGTTATAGCATTCAGTAAAAAATTCATAACCTCACAAACAATCTTAGAGATTTTCTGTAACTTGTATGAATAAGTTACTAAAACAAAACCAAATATTTATGTCAAAGGAATTACCTTAGGGAAGTATGAAAGCAAAAGTCTCAGTGGTGTATGAATTAAATTCAAATTAAGTTTTTTTGTTCTTTGGTAAATTTAGTTTGAAAGTGAAACTTAAATTCTATGTACATATTTGATATTATAGACTAACCACTGTACAATTTTAGTTTACATCTCATGCAACCTCATTATTATTATTATTATTATTATTATTATTATTATTATTATATTGTACATATTATAATTTTTTTTTTTTCTTGTTTCAGGTACGCCACCTTCATTTCCATCAAAATGACATTATTTGGGAGAAGGTGGTGTATAAAGAACAAGGAGAGAAACTGTCATCGAGACTGAATATACCGAAGTTAAGAAGTTATGCTGTACCATCTGTGTTCCCTAACTGTCCAGCTCACCTTACCAAGGAGTTTTCCAGACGAGAAGGCCCTTGTGAAAAGCAAGAAAGACTGGAAATGGAAATTACGGAGAAAACTACATACATTCCAATAAATTCAGTGATGTATTATAAATAGATGTGTATTATATTGTAAATAAATTGGTATTGTGTATCATATTGTAAATAATTAGGTTTAATGTATTGTATTGTAAAGAAATATGTTTAATAAAAAACATGTGCTCAGAACAAAGTTTTTAATCATGCACTGATTTACTATTGTATTAAAAAAGAGAAGAAAATTTAGTTTCCTGGAATATGTACTGAAGAAAATGTAAGAGGAGAATGGGTGACTGCTCCCAATGACTCCTTGTAATAAGGAATGCTTCAAAAGTCACCAATGAAAGAAATGTTTCCTGTCCCACTATCTTAAAATATCTGAGAGAGAATTAGTTCATGATGCTTGTGTTAATGGTCATTCAGTAAATGATTTAATCAAACATTTACGCTGGAAAGTTGTATTTTTGTTGAGTTTTGTCAAAAGAAAATGAAAGATTATCAAACAAATTGCAGAAGATTGAATATTTTCCAGTAAATTCATCAGTTGTATTCTCAATAAATAGGTTATAATATACTGTATTGAAAACTCATGTTTATTAAAAAGTGTACTTAAAAGAACTTTTATCATGAATTGGTAATTTTAATACAAAAGGAGTGAAAACGGGTTTCCTGGCGTGGAAAATGCTGTGGAAAAGGTATGACCATCGCTCTCCATGACTACCTACGGTGACGTCACGAAACAGTGAGCAGGCTTTATAACTCTAGGAGGTGGTGGCCCTACTGACAGATGTAGCATCACTAGCGCTCCAAGTGGTCAGTAAGCTCACCACCTTCTACAGTTAACAAAACCTGCTCACTGGTATGTGACGTCACTAAGATGGCGACGTTGGTAGTCACTCATGACTACCATGACTGAGACTACATGACTGAGGCACCGCAGCGACCGCGTGACTGGAGTGGGCGCAGCCATATTTTCAGTTTAATTTTCCTGGTGCGATTCGTCTGTATGGACGGAGTGTATTTACGTGTATTCTACTGTCGCTTCGATATGCCTTTTAGACGTGTAGTTCCGAGGTGTCGAGGAAATTACGATAAAGCCTCGGAAATACATGTGTTGGTTTTCCAAAAGATCCTGCTACACGATTCATTTATTAAGCTGATTATTTATGCAAAGCATTAATTTTATGTAAGTTGGTAAGTGTTTTGAAATTATTTACTAATACTGCTAATGTTCTATCATAAAACTAGATTAGTTGCAATTAGATCTTACAATTCTTCCTTATAGTATGATGCTGAACTTGCAACCATTTTCTATAGTCTGTTAATTGAGTAAGATAGTAAAAACTTAAAGAAGTTGTTAAATAATCTTAGAATAGTATCACTTCAGTTGTAGCACTCAATTGTAATATTCAGTTATGTGTAAGAAATCTATAACCTCAAAATTAATCTTCAAGAGATTTCCTGAAACTTTTATAAGTAAGTTACTAAAATAAAACAATAATTTATGTCAAAAGAATTACCTTATGTAAGCATCGAAACAAAAGTCTCAGTGGTGCATGAACTAATTTCAAATTAAAAAACAAATTATATTTGTTTTTTGGTAAAATTAGTTTAAATGTGAAATTAAAATTCTATGTATTTATTTGATATTATAGACTAATCAATTTTAGTTTGCCTCTCATGTAACCTCATCATCATTATTGTTATTATTATTATTATAGTATACATATTATAATATATTAAATATATTATTATTTTTCTTGTTTCAGGTATGCCATCGTCATTTCCATAAAAATGACATTATCTGGGGAATTTTATTTTTCTTAAACATTTTTGTAAAACGGAAAATGTTATCAAACAAATTACAGAATATTTAATATTTTCCAGTAAATTCACCAGTGTTGTATTGTAAATAAATAGATTTAATGTATTGTAAGTAAAAAATAGTAATAAAAAGCATGTTCCCAAAACAATATTTTTAATCATACGATCATATATTAATCTATTAAAAAAGAGTGAAAATTTAGTTTCCTGGCATATGCATTGAAGAAAATGGGAGAGAGGGGAAGGGGTGACTGCTTCCAATGACTTCTTGTAATAAGAAATTCTTCAAAAGTCACCAATCAGATAAATGTTTGTTGAGCCACCATCTTGCAGGTTTGAGAGAGAAGTAGTTCATGTCGCTTGGTGGTCATTCAGCAAATGATTTAGTCCAACCTTTAAGCTGGAAAGCTGTAAAAATATTTTTTAAGTTTTGAAAAAAGGACATGATAGATTATCAAACAAATTGCATAAGTACATTCATTAGTTGAATTGTCAATAAATAGGATTAATAAACTGTATTGAAAACAAATGTTTAATACTTAAATTGTTCTTAAACTAATTTTTATCATGCATTGATATTTTTTAAAAATAAAAGGAATGAAAACGGGTTTTGCAGCGTGGAAAATGTAAGGAGTGACAGACGCTCTTCATGACTACCTACGGTGACGTCACGAAACAGTCAGCAGGCCTCATAACTCGGAGGTGGTGGTAAGCTGGTCACGTCCTCGTACCATATCTTATGTAAGTTAGATCAAGAATTTGGCGTCATAATTACATTAATTCGAAAACCTAATTCACATTCTAGTTCAATTTTGTCGTTTGCTATTACTATTAATGAAAACTTAAAAGTACAAAAACCTAAGAACAACATCTAATATCTTGTAGAATTTCTTTCAAGGTCGGCAGAGCGAGATCTGACACTTGTCGTTTCAGAAAGGATTTCTTTATATTTTGTGCTTTTATATACTCCAGAATGTGGAAATTAAATGAATATTTGGGTTTTCTTCTGGTGAACAGTTGTACAAAGAAACGAGAAGCGAGAACAGAGAACAATTACATAAAACACACCCACATACACCCAGAAAGAAATATATTCATTAGATTTCAGTTACACATATTTATTATCAATTAGTGTCAACACTGTCATAGCAATTATTTTCTCTTCAGAAGATGCTCACATTAGTGGAGTGTGTTCGGGCTCCACTTATTTATTTTTACGTCAAAACAGTTAAAAACTGTGACATGCTATGAGGAGAAGTGAATTCTGTGCACGTATTCAAAATTCTATGATCCATAATCTAAGCCATAAACTACTTGAATTTTGAATACTGAAAGAAAATGAGCGTTTTTTGCAAGCATTGTAAAAAAAAAGCTCCAATGTAATAAAATATATTTTCAAGGGTAAATCAGCAAAAAATTTGGGCTCTTATCCCTCTTTATGTTCTTCGTCCTGGAATAATACTTTCTGCCGACACAAAATGGAGAACGATAATTTGAATTACTATATTTTCCACTGAATTCTAGACGAAGTGCACAGATAATGAAGTTACATTTATGTCCAGAGCAACACAAGGGGCCATCTCAGCATTTGCTCAAAGAATCAGGGAAACTGGACGAAAAACACGATCGAGATGGCGGTCATTCACCCAGAAGCTGCGGTACAAGACTCGTTACAGGTTGTTTAGAATTATACAGTCCAAATGGTAAATAATACATTAAATATCACTGTTAAAATTAATGTTACTTTCCTTTTGATCCTCAGTATAGTCTGTAATTGTATAGAAATAGATAATCAGCAGAAACAATGGCTACTTGGGATTTGAACTTTTCTATCGAATTTATTCGTTTATTGTCATCAGGCAAAATGTTGTAAAATAATGTACATGTATTGTATATGAATTGTTTCTAGTGAGTTGTTGATACTGTCACTTGATGAATATGATTACTACGTCAACTGATGATTACTACGTTGTGGTTATGGACATCGGCGTATTCTGAAAATATGTTCCTGCCCTTAAGGAAGTCATTTTTGATAAAAACCACTGATTCGTAAATCAACAGACAAGGTAATGGTAAAATTCCCAGATTAATAAAAGAGAGGCTTATAAGAATCACGTGGGTGAGATTTTCTTATTATTCGAACAATTCTTTTTTGTGATCTAATAAGAATCAGAGAGCTATAAGATATATTCCCACAGAATATTATGCTACATCTCAGGCAGGAATAAATATTTGTGAAATATACACACGAGCAGAATGAAGGCTGACTGAATTTGAAAGAATTCTGAACGCATAGGATAATGAACTTAATTTTGTGTTCAATAAATTTTAATGGACGTTCCATTTGAGGCTTTACTGCATTGAGAGACCTAAAAATGTTGTTACCTTAACATCATAACACCGATCATTTTCAATGGAGTACAGAATTGTTTATTTGAAATGGAAAACTGCATTAAATCCGCTTTCATTTCATTTACTATTAATTTTATCGGAACCAATTTCAAACATCTGATATTGTACAATTTACGGTTTCTTTACTGTAAAGAATATTCGTATCATCCGCAAAGACAATTGTTCTTCCATTTCGAATCGTCGAGGACATATCGTCTACGTATAGTAGGAAGAGAATAGGGCCTAAAATCGATCCCTGCGGGATTCTACGTGCAATTGACAAAGAGTCGGAAAGCTGTGTACATAATGTTCCATCATTCCAGTAAGGAATTTCTACTCTCTGAGATCGTTTAAGGTACAAACATAACCAATCTAGAGCAATACCATGGGTTCCATATGAAGATAATTTTGAAAGTAAAATGTTATGATCAATAACGTCAAAAGCTTTTGAATGATCTAAAAATTACCCTTTAGGTACTTCGTTTTGATCCAATGATGAGTCGACATCTTTAAGAAAAGAAAATATGGCTCTTTTTTTGGAGATTTTAGTTTTATAAATCCCTGTTGGCAATCTGAAAGCGCGTGGTGTTTACTAAGAAAAGTTTCCATTCGTACGTAAAAACGTTTAATATTTGTGACAAAACTGACAGAAGAGAAATACGCCGACAATTTTGAATTTCATTTTTGTTGCCTTTTTGGAAAAGCGGCTTAATCTTATGTTTTGAAAATTTCTGGAAGAGTTCCGGTGCATAAAGATGTGAGTTAACGGGTGTCTAATGGCAGGCGCACACGTCTTTAAGAAACAATCCGGAAAGGATTGTTCATCTAAACCGGCCGAATATTTATTTTATGGTTTAATAGTTCATTGCTGTGTGTTTATGGATCTCAAACAAAACACGTAATGGTATTGTTAATACCTTTGAGGCCTTTCTGATTCTTCATGCCCTGGGACCTTTTTCATACTTCATGGCCCGCTCTAATATCAACACAACACATACAACATTTTTTGAATTATATTTATTAAAGTTACGATGCAATTAAATACAATAAATAAATGGTGTAATGCACAAATAAGTAAAATAACTCGTTATAAACCTTATTTTGTTTAATTGATATGAAAATTGCAAATTCGGAATGTTCCCGTGAATATACAATTGTCATCCGTCACTTATATTTCACTGTTATGTATCACCTTTTTTAGAGACATAGTTTGTGCTTCTTGACTAGCAGTACTACTCGTAGTTATACGATGTTTAAGGCATATCGGTTAACATTCTCGAAATGTTATTTTTTGGTGTTATGACATATTCTAAATTCCATTTGGCAATAGAAGCAAATAACCTAAAAGTAGCGGTCATCAACTCAATTTACACTGTTATTCACACTGTTATATAACTGTCAAATACGTCATAAACATTGTCATATATTTTTCAAAATTTTACTGGAAACCACTCTCCGTAGTTTTGTTTGCTTTTGCGAGAATTTCCGCAGGAACTTCACAATATTCTTTCACTTTAAACGAACAAATCAGTCCAACAATGATTATGTGACAGTAATTAGTTACACATTTTGTTTTGTTTATTAACGTATTGACAAATGACTATTGCAATGCATCTTTTCACTTTAGACGTAAGAAAAATTACAAAATGTTTCCAATTCTCGTTTAATTCAGCAACGAACTAGTAAACCATAAAGTTTTGTATGCACCACAGGCGTTACTAGATGTTTTTGTCCCTCAGGCGACTTCTAAACCCTCGGGCCAGAGGCCCTCGCTGTAAAAACATCTACTTGACGCCCTTGATACATAATTAACTATTTTAGTTTACCGATTATAGCATAGGAAGAAGTTTCAGAAACGAACGTTGGGTCGAAAATATTTGGGGAAACGTCTGATATTGAATTTTGTGGCTGATAAAACCGGCAGCAATTCTCGAAAAGCATTGGTAAAGGGACTAGCCACTGTTGCCGGATCGTTCACACTTCTATCGTTATATTTAAAAAAAAAACTTTCTGTACTCGGTTTCTAGTTGATTTTTTAATTATATTCCACATTGCCATTATTTTGTTATTTGAGTTCAAATAACCCTGATCGTGTTTCATGATTTCCGCCTGCCTTATGACCTTTCTTAACAATGATTTGTATTTTTTAAAGTAGAGGAGGAAATCTTGAGATACGTTATGCTGCTTAGAAATGAAAGAAAGAATTCGTTTGTTTTACATGATGTCCTAATCCCTTGTGTTATCCAAGAATTGTTTTCCGTGAAATATTTAATTTTATTTTTTGAAGAGGAAAGCAAGTGTTAAAATTAAATGAAAGTGTTGAAGAAAAAAAAGAATTATATTTATCGTTTGTATCAATAGCATTCTAAACCGCGTCCCAAGATTCCTGCAGCAAGTAATCAATCAATAATTTTATTTTACTTTTAGGAAACAATCTATTCATACCTGTATCGTGCCTTCATTTATTGTGTCGTGCATTTCTTATAATGGTAAGAATTTGTGCATCGTGGTCACTGTACCCTAAATATTTTGTTTCAACTTCATATCGAGTAGTATTTTTTTAAATTATAATTTGATATATTGCCTTCTTTGAATTTTATATGATCCGTATAGGTACATTTATTGTAATATCTAAACTGAAGAAATTAATTAAAATGAGAAACTGCCCTTTCTCGCAAGATTCTACCAGAAAATCAATGTTAAAATCTCCGCATACAACAATGAATTCAAAAGAGCGATCGCTGGCTTTGTTTAGTGTTTCTCCAGTTTCTCTAAAAACAAAATATAATCTGCAGGTCTCTTTGTTGTATGTCTGCAGATGCAGAGTAACATCATTTTTAGCGAAGGAAGATGTAATACAATAGAAATTTCGAAGACATATTCAACGGAATACATATTTAATTCCTTCATGGAGATAGAATCGATGTTATTTCTAACGTAAATACAAGAACCCAGTGTAGTGTTTGCAGTCACATAACACAATGTATGTTTCTTCTAAATACGTAAGTCTTCATTTTTCATCATCTCGCCTGGTTTGTACCAACTAAAGTCTAATTTTTTGTATCTTGCAAAGAGAGACAATTCATAATGAAACAGCGTTTTCGCTTAACATCTTTTACCTCAGACTACACATCAAACTATACACAGATCGGAAAAGCCTCTCTCTTCCCCGCCCCGCTGCTTACGACACTCACGGCGCCATTATTCCCAATTTTCCTTCTTCTCGAACAGGCGACTTACGTAAGCAACGCCGCGGTCGCTGTCACGCTCCGACAGACCGCGTCCGGGGCGTCTTGAGCAGAACGACCTAGGCTCTCGGGGCGTGACACCCGGCGCTGCTTGTCACTTCGAAGCGATGTCTAATGATGCACACCGATGCTTATACAGGCGCTCGCGCCTCACCACCCGCTCACGCTTCTCTCACTCCTTCGTTTGAGAATTTTTGCACAGCGTGATGACGCATTCGCTCTACACGAAACTGGAAGCTGCACGCAAGGGCGAACATTACATTACAGAGATTTTGCATAGCGTGAATCACCATTTTGTTTACGATGCGAGCCCGCTTTCGGGACACTGCGCATGCGAGAATTCTAACGATCCCTTTTTGAAAGACTGATTAGTGATTCTGGGCGAGTCAACTGCTAAGATCATTAGTCCCGTAAGTGCAGCGCATGTGTTTTCTTCTGGATGCGGCGGTGATCTTCCCCTGATGGATGGTGAGATCCGCAGCCGACCCAACTGTCGGCTAGCGGGGTTCTCCTCAACCAGTAATCTCCCACCTGCGGTGCTCCGCCCCAGCCGAGTCAAGCTCTAAGCCCCAGACCGGTCTCCCGGTGTGTGTAGTAGTGTAGTGCTTGTAAATTTAAGTGTGTGTGAGTAAGGGGTAAGGATTGGACAAGGAAGGGGAAGGAAAGATCGCGCGCGTTCCGTGCGCAGAGACTGAATTCAATCTAGCTAGTGTCGAAAATCCTGCCTCCGTCGGGGTTCAAACCTAGGACCTTTCCGTGAGAGGCACTACAGTGACCTCAGTAGATGTCCTGAGCCACCTCTCCCGGTCTCTAACGTTACAATGCAGTTCTATCGGAAAAAGACACTCCACCGGAATTACCTAGCGCAAGCACGTGACTTGTATCGTGAACGATAGAAGCCACCAAAGGGGTGTGCAGCCTAAAACAAGGTATCTACTATATTTCTGGATTCTATTTTCAATTTAACATTTTTACTTTCATATGACATATTTTAGTAGTCAATATTTTAAATAATTATAATTTTATATAATAAATTAAATTATAATTTTCCGGATTCAATTAATAAATACAACTGATTTTTTGTTGCACCATTTATAGGTCTGCCAAATAATTTGGAGGGTTTCTTCTCTAAATGTAAAAGAATTCCTAAAGCTATTAGGTTAAATATGGAAAAACTCAAGAATTGACTATATTTACGAAAATGAAATGTTTAATTACGTTAGGTTACGGTATCCCTTTTTGAATTTTGATCAGCCCGTGAGCACGCCTACGCAAGCCATGTGGTAACGATAAATTTAATTTCTTCCCAACTGTCGAGGCGGAGTGTGCTGCTGATATTATTTTCAAATGGTGCATCATCGTATTGGTAGACAGGTCTGGTCTCACAATGCGAATCAATAGGATGTGACATTAATAAAATTGAGTGTTATCATTACTCTACCATCACAGGAGGAAATTAATGAAGTCTCAGAAGGAACGTTTCGTTATGGAAAACGCTTTTAAGACTTCAAATGATATCTCCCACATGGTTACCTCTAACGTGTGTGCGTGTGTGTCACATATCATCTTCCTTCTGACGCACTGTAGGTATTTATTATTTTGATCAAACTTGTAATAATGTTAATAATAATAATAATAATAATAATAATAATAATAATAATAATAATAATAATAATTCTATTACTTTTTTATCATCACTTAGCCCCACGTTGGGCATGACACTGGCGGATTTCCCTTCTACTGACTGGGTACTTATCTATTATTAACATATAATTTCTGTACTTCAAAATATTATTTATTTATTAATACAATCTATTTATTTATTCTAAACAATAATACTCTAGTCGTTCGCCAAGGATATCCGTCGAGAGATAATTTATTTGGTGGACCGACAGGACCGTCCTTACGGAGTTGCTTCGACAAAAATTTACGTAATGAATATTTATGTTAGTTAATAATTCGAGAATTCTATTTACCATTACGAAAATAATAATACCCATTCTTCAAATAAACAAAATGTTGTAATTAGCTATTCTTCTGCTCTGAACAAAAAAAACGTACATAGAATACTTCTTTAGCAATACATAAAAAACAAACAATAACGACAAATGAAATAACCCTTACCCGTTTAACATTCCCATTCATACTATTATTTACAATACACACATACATTTACTTTTTGATTTTCCCGAGCACGCATGACCATTTACCCTTATTATACTATTTCAAACTATTAACATCTAAACAAAACTTGATCTTTCCACAATATTTATATTATTAATGTCCCTTTTGTCACTTCCTT
This sequence comes from Teleogryllus occipitalis, assembly GCA_011170035.1. Lineage (NCBI taxonomy): Eukaryota > Metazoa > Arthropoda > Insecta > Orthoptera > Gryllidae > Teleogryllus > Teleogryllus occipitalis. Next base: position 67,563 of record BLKR01005387.1, read on the forward strand.
GGTTCGCAAATCCCCTATCTTCCTGGACGTTGAATTTGAATGTAATAGACAAATTACGTTTGCAGCATAGTCCAATGCAACATTGGTCATGTTTTGAATCATCTACTGACCACACAAGGTCTCTACTCATCCGACTTAAAACACCCGACCGGCACCGCGGCTGACTAAGTTTTCCTCATCCAACCATCACCGTGATTCCAGAGCGTCTCCTCCCATCCGATCGTCGCCATGTCTAAATAGCTTCTTCCTTCCAGTCCACAAACTGCGCTGCTCACTTGTGCATTTAAGATGCGCAGTGCAAGCCCCATCCAACACCCACTGGATATAGAACACCCTCTGAATAGAGGCGGTGTTGCCCCATTCCGTTCCTTCGTCGTTCATCTGCGTTGATTTCCTCCTCTCACAAGCCTTCTCTTTTCTGATAGGCTACACATGTCTCAGCGTCTGATATTGTTTATACCTTGACTATCGATGCCACAGAAATTCCTCATGTCCATACCAAGTTTATTATCAAAATAAAGCCCACTATTTCTCGTTTGTTGATCGCATTACTTGAATTCTCAAATACTCGTAATTTTCTAAATGTTTATTTGACCCAGTGATGAATCATATATAGTATAACTATATATATATATATATATATATATATATATATATATATATATATATATATATATATATATATATATATATAAAGGTGACCAACCAATTGTGGGCCACCCCATAACTTCTAAACGGTTTGCGATATCAAAATGTAGATTTCGCTGAAGAATGCAGAATCATGGGGTAAGTAATATTTTTTATACACATTGTTCGCAATATTTTTATTTTTGAGAAAATTTATTCATTTTCTATTTTTTAAATGGAATGATATATTTTTTAGCCAGCAATGGATAGATCATGAAAAGAGGAACCCAATGATGTACCATATGTTAGTATTTTGTTAGAAATTTTAGTATAAAAATAGACTTCCTGACATGTGATTATAAATGAAACGCACATTTTCCCTTGCAACTTTTGCCTTCGGGGAAGAGAGCGTTCGCGGCGCCGAGCCTATTACGGACGGCGGCGCCGGAAGCGAAGGCTACCTTCCCCAAAGGCGACAGTTGCAAGGCTTACTACAGGAAATAATGTCCGTCTAATTTAAAATGATTAAACTGCTCGAAAACTAAAAATATTGCAAACAATACCTCAATGACATATTACCTGCCACATGATTCCGCATTGTTGAGAGAATACTGTATCGCGAACGGTTTAGAAGTTACGGAGGTGGCCCATAGTTGGTGGGACACACGGTAAATAGGGAGTCCCTTTAATTTTTTATTTTCATTTTTACCAGTTCAATTTTTACAATTTTTCAGTTTTGAATAAATTATACATATTACATAATTTTTTTGGCAATATGCCAGCGATTTACATATTAGGTAAGTCTGTCACTCGCGGTTAGACCACTTACTGTGCATCAATCGAGACATACGAGGTGTCATTCAATACGCCTCGGTCTCCTGATGAGGAACTGAAAATTTGTTTCCGGGTCCGACCAGAAGATTCAAAGAAATTTCCAAACACGTTTTTTTGCGTGTTTTAGGGCCGTGACCTTAGTGGATAGATGGAGAATTAAACCAATACCACCTACGTAAATCTATGTACGTAGCGTTGATTAAACTCAAGTACCCAAAGGTATTTTTCCCTCAATACACAGTATGTTCTTTCATGACGTTGGCAACACTGATGTTGACACCTTCATGTGAACAAGTGAAGTTAATTTTAACAAGTGAACGCGTGACTTATTTCATTTTCATTTTTATCCGTAGGCCTAATACCATATTTTTTAAAATAAATTTGCAAAACCTATGAATAATATTGCTTTCGGAATTATTGTTTGAATAATTTCAAGTGAATACGGAGAAAACAAAACTGTGAGTAATGTTAGAGAATGAACGAACGTTGTTACGTTCGATTTCTCTTTTACGTTTTTAAGTGTGCATATGCTGATTTTCAAATGAATGTAACCCACAACTTATTCTTATTAAACTTAACTAGTACATTATTCACATAAACATACAAAACAGTCGCCTTTTAATGTTTATATATATTCCCCTACAAAACGATTAATAGAACAATTTCACAAGTGGAAGTCAACACAAATTAAGACTGAGTTTGGGGAGTTTTAATCTCTTCAAAAATTATGGGAGAAAAATATGGAAATGTTAAGCAAATTCGGGGAAGGATCAAATGTAGCTGTAGAAGATTTTGCGGCAAAATTTTTCGGAACTAAATGAAAATGATCTTATAATAGGATTAGAGAATAAACCAAAAGAACAGATTGTAGGTGATCTTCGTACATTATTGTGCACAAATGCAGAGAAAATCGTAAAAATGTAGCTGTACAAAACTATAACTATGCGCATCATCATTTTCTTCAAATATTTTTTATAGTTATTATAATTTTCAAATTGCAATGTTCATATCCCATGTGGAGGTAACATACAAGGCCATTAGATGTGCATTTTTGAAGGGGAGTATAACATTATCAGCTACTACGATTCATTGGTAAGTCCAACGCCAGATACTGTAAGAACATATTTGAACAAAGCTACACGTGAAAGAAATGAAGTATGAAATAATGTTCAAGACATGAAAATATTTTATAATGGTTTACAGCGTTGGCGACGCCACATTCAACTAGTAACAACAACAACAACAACAACAACAACAACAATAATAATAATAATAATAATAATAATAATAATAATAATAATAATAATAATAATAATAATAATAATAATAAAGTTGATAGATTGTTGTGCAACCCTAACAACAATGTGGAAGACATAAATTGAATTAAAAACCAAAAAAGTCAACATTATCACAAATAAAATTAACATCAACCGTGGTATCTTCCAAGGAGATTCATTGAGCCCATTTTGGTTTTGCTTGGCTCTGAACCTGCTGTCTATCATCCTCAACAGCAGTAAATACGGCTCTGAGATAAAAGAATCCGCACTCATACAGACTTTCCCATCTGGCATATATCGATGATATAAAGTTGTATTCATCAACATCCAGTTCGTTGAAGCAGCTCCTTAATATCACCGAAACGTTTTCTGAAGACATCGGAATGTGTTTTGGTATAGAAGTATCGGAATGTGTTTTGGGATAGATTAGTGTAGAACGGTTAACGTGGTACGTGGCAAATTTACGAGGGGACTGGAATATGAGACGTTAAGTAGCGACCTTTTTAAATCATTAGAACAAGACCTGTATAAGTATCTTGGTATAGAGCAGTCTCGAACAGTAGCCCACTTAGAAGTGAAGAAACGTATCACCGCAGAATTCAAGAACCGATGAACAAGTGTCCTTAAAAGATATTTGAATTCGCGAAATATTGCCACTGCAATAAATACATACGCTATTCCTGTGAACAACTACTCAATGTGCTTAATAAAATGGAGTCAGACAGACCATGAAGCAATGGACAGAGATCTAAGAACCCAAATCACCCAATATCGATATCATCATTCTAAATTGCTGTTGAGGGGATCAATCTATTATGTGAAAAAGGAGGTCGAGTCATTACAAATATAACCAACAGTAACGCCAACCAAATATCTCTAATGAGAGAGTACTTCCTTGAGAGGGCAAAAACATCGACACTGCACAAGGCTGTAGTAGGGGCTGATTTCAGTCTCACCCCCTTAAATCTCGCAAATGCCCAGTTTCAACCAGAGTACACAAGCAATGAAAGCCTGATGCAACAGTGGTGTCGAAAAGAGTTACATGGTAGACATCCCAATGACCAGAACATAGATTTTAAAGTTTCTAACAGGTGGTTGACACGTGATTTACTGTACCCAGAAACAGAAGGCTTTATGAGTCATTCAAGACCAGATTATCGCATCAAGAAATTACTTACGCTATATAATAAGAGACCCCTCAATAGTAAGTGATGAATGTAGAAGATGCAGTGCACAGCATGAAAACATCCAGCATATCCTTGCCGGTTGTACTGTGTTGGCATCAAGCACCTATAAAGTTAGGCGCGATAATATGGGTAAAATAATTCATGGACGCTTAGTAAAAAAAATACGAACTTGAGTCCTGTAATGTACCATATTATAAAGACAAGACTTCTAGTCTAGGAAAATGAAGAATGGAAGCTATACTGGAATAGAAGCATAATTACAGACACCACAATTTCGAACAATAGGTCAGATATAATAGTTCTAAACAAGCTCAAGAAAACAGTCATGATAATCGATTTTGCAGTCGTCAACAATAACAATCTAGAATCTGTACTTCACTTGAAAATTCAGAAATATGTACCGCTGGCTCTAGAGCTTCGTCATTAATGGAGACCAGAATATTGACATACAACCGATAATCATGTCCACCACAGGATTAATCCCAAAACACACAGTGCATGCAATTCAAGTGTTGAAATCACCATTTTCATGAATAGAGCAAATGCAGAAAGCAGTAATACTGGACAGTTGCAGAATAGTAAGAGAATTCCTGGGATGTACTACTGATTGGGAAACAATTGACTGAATGTTTAGAGAGTAACATTCATACGTGTCTTGTCTCTGCGAGATCGACCGAGCCTAGACCATGGTCAGGTAAATGTTCATACACATAGTGCAGAGAGTGAAAAATTCGAGATAATAATAATAATAATAATAATAATAATAATAATAATAATAATAATAATAATAATAATATACATTTCACTATTGCTTCATCTGTCTGTGGTTAACGGTAGCCCCTAAACCGTTCTCAAAACTTGGTTTTCCCCTATGAATCTGGACGAACTCGCAGCCATGATATTTTCATTTTTGGGAGTACTTTACATGAAGTTTAAAAATTTAAATTTTCTCAAAAATGCCACCAAAGTTTTGATAGTTTTAGGATAAAGCAAAGGATGCTTGAAATATGCCGCAGATCTCACTTTCGTTAAATCTCCGATAATTAGAAATATTCAAAATATTTTCGACATCTTCGTTCAACTACAATTCCTTAATGAAATCTGTTCTTCAAAGATAGATCTTCATAATATATATTATATATTTTTTTTGAAAATGGGAGTAGTTTTCACATACTTTTGCGTGAAATGCAATTTTTAAGCAAATATATTTCCCACAACGGCTCCAAATTTTGTTGATAGATAATGGTGAGGTGTTACACTAGACTGAACAAGTAGGGGCTGATTTTAGTCTCACCCCGTTAAATCTTTCAAATGCTCAGTTTCAACCAGAGTACACAAGCAATGCAACAGATTTACGCCTGTTGTGAGTGGTGAGAAGTGGCCGTATAATAAATTTATTTATAAGGAGTACAGCAAATAGTTCAATGGTGGATTGGCTTCTCAGTACTGTTCCAAGAATACCTAGGTGTCTATTGTTTCAATTACCTAGACGGCAAACTCATCATCCTGGTATCCTTTAGAACGTCTAAATAGCGTACAGGTGCAGTTTTAGAGGGAGTGGGAAGGTTGGGAAACGCCGGAGTGAACACTTTGCATGGAGAATTATTCGGATTCATTTTTAGTTTGCACTGTCTACATGTTTCAATGGTCATAATATTTATGCCTTTATTAAGTTTCTTGCAGTGGTGAGATATTGATCCGTTGCAAAGATGAAAGTGTCTTCTAATAAACGTTCGGCCTATATACTCCAGGCCGTGTATTAGGCCGCACTAAATTCGCAATATGGCAGCTTGAAAGATTTCCTGTCGGAATAGCCAACTTATGAAACTATAACTCTGATCAAGTCTCTGGCTTTTGATTTGTTTGTTGTCATTCACAATCCTCGCGCGGTCTCGAGTATTGTCCACTGTTCAATAGTACATGTTTCGTTTTTCGGTAGAATTAAAAAGAGATGTTCATCTATAAACGAATATTAACTCTGTGAATAATTATTAAGTTAATTAAGAATTATCAGCTATTGCAAGCTTAAGAAGTGTTAAAAAGTGTCAAGTGCAAATGAAAAATACAACCTCAAAAGTTATCTGCGGTCATAGTTCTATGTTATTAATGCTTTTGAGATGTGTGTCAACAATTCCTTCACGTTTTGAACTGGTAGTAATGAGTTTTATTGAACGCAAATAAATACCACAATTATTGAAGTTAATTAACGTGATATACATGGTAGTTTTTAAGTGATCTAATGAATTGTTCCTTACAGTCCAGTTATGACAATATCAATGCAAATGCATCCATTTAATTTATCTGTTCAATTATTCATTAGCTTTTAAAAATAAGTTCAAAAGAATAATGAAAATCATCATTAGTGTAAGTAAGTCTTCAATAACTTATCCATTGTTACCAGACAGTCTTTCTCTTTACCCATTTTTTCATCATTTCAATGGCGTGTGATTCATAAGATTGGGATAAACGGTAATAAATATGACTTTTTGATTTTTTTAAAGAGGTTTATTTAAACAGAAATGTACATAATCAATATAAATGGCACATTAAATATATAGTTGCACAATAATATTGTAACAATCCAGGATCCCCAGGAATGAAGACAGGGCAAAGAATAAAGATAAACATGTAATAAGTGGTATTAACATCAAAGGCGGGGACAAATGAAAGCAGTGTCGCGTAGCGATAATTTTTTGGAAGTCTAAGAAGACGCGACAAAATCATAATGGGGACAATATAGTTCAGTAGCGTTTGTCGAGTGAAACATTTTAGAAGTTATTTGAAAGAAATCGGTTCACGCGTTCCAAAGATATAAACAATTTAGTGAAGTACATTTTAAGCACACAACTAGACACGATAGCCATTGTTGTAGCATAAGATCTAATGTAAAAAGTTGTTTTTTTTCAAAAAAAATTAAGTAAACGCGTGAAGCGATTCAAACGAAACTTTTGGCATTAATAGAAGAAATTATGGGGAAAATTATGGCACTACTCACAACGCGGAGAAATTTCGGGGGGCTACGGTATAAAAGAAAATGTAAATTGTATAAGTGGAAAATTCCAAACCAGTCGTATGACGTCAGAGCGGTGGAAGGGGATCGACCGTCTTCAGATTAAAAGAACTTTGGAAATTTTAGATGGTAGAAAACGAAATAGAAAACGGTAATAGCATTCAATTTTAAAATGCCTGAGAATAATAAAGAGAGACGACCCAGAAAGAAGAAGATTAACTTAAAAATATATAATATTATATAGAAGACCCGGAAGTGATCGTGAAATGTTCGAGAGAAAAAAAGAGGAAGTCTCGGGACAACAATGAGAAAGAGAACGCGGGGAGAATAGCTTGAGGGAGGACGTATGTTGAAACGCTCCGCGGAAATTAAAAATTTTGTTAGAAAGTTATGCTAATCACGCGAGCAAAGTTAATTTTATAACGTTTAGTTGTAGTGGAGAAAGTTTAGAAGGTGAAACGCGGAAAATTATTGAAAAATTTTCAAAGAGAACGTTGTTCGCGAATATAAACAGTCGCATCATCAGCCGTGTGATTAAACTCGTTTCGTAAGTAATAAACAGTTATAACGAAGAGACATCGATTATTTAAAATGAAATTTTCCGAATTACGTGTGTGAAAAATGGAAGGATGCTGCGAATGGACAAACAAAAGGACGCTGCGTATATTTGGCGAGGGTGATGCATGAGAACGGCGCGGTGCAGGTCGCTGAACTCAACGAAAGGAAAGCGCACTAACTTTATTTAAATTGGTAATGCGCATTGATAAGAAGAAAGAATAGACTCATAGCTTCTAATGTACAAGGCCAAGTTTTGTCAAATAGAAATAGATTTTAGTGAAAACAAAAAAATAGAATGCGCATTCAAGTATGAATGATTTGGTTTTAATCTTATAGTGTAAATCTTCAGTGTGAATGAGAATTTCATGTTTCTAGGGTATTGTTTATTGTGTATTTAGTGTATTGTGTATTGTTTTTCGATTTTGTGTTGTTTGTTATTTGTTATGCCTCTAGCAGAGGAAGGAAAAAAAAAAAAACAGATAAAATAAACGATGTCGAACGTTGTTGGTTCGACATTAAACCAATGCAATTGGCCTTATAAGTATGTGTAGTTAGATGAGGACCTACGCCCACGTGCCCGAATACTACGTCAGGATCCTGTATAGGTCCGCCACAGCCTCACGCCCAGTATTTATATCTGTATGAATAAATATCAGACAAGCAGCTAGGCAACGGGCAAATTTCAGATGTATGTATTTTTGGCAACCCAACGTCAGGCATAATAGTGGACATTTTGGTAAGAACTATAGATGAAAGGAGCACAGGTAAAGACGTTACATATTTTTTGTAAATTAGTTTTGAGAAAGAAAAGCAGAACGGATAGGTGACGTGTACCATTACATATTTGGCAGCCCAGCGTGGGGGCCATTGTAGAAGGTTTTCGGAGGTAGACATAGGTACCGTTACATATTTGGCGCCGCAACGCGGGTCGTGAGTAGAACGAGTACCAGGGCACTATAATAGTACGCAAGTGAGCTAGGCAATCAGGTCAAAGATCATTGTAACCATAACATATTGTATTTCAAAATGGAGACGCGTAGTGGAAAAATGATAAGCATACGGGATACGTCGGATTCGGAAACAATTTCCGCTCGCGATGAGGACGAGGAGGGCCAACGTTTACAGGAAGCAGAAGTAGAAGGGGAGGGGAATATTGCGATAAACACGCAAAGTGCAGATATGAGCCAGGAAGCTGCAGGTGAAATTGTTCCGGAGGTGCAAGGGGTACTCGAATCCACCCTTTCCATGTTGCTACGTGTAATGCAAGAAATAAGAAGTGACAATGTTAGGTTGGAGAATAATTTGCACAGGCAAATAGAAGGTAAATTTGAGGAAGTTGTGGAGCAGAATAAAGGAATAAATGCCGCGCTGAACAAATTGCAGAATGAGGTGCAGGTCGCGGTGTCGAAAGTTCAAGACGAAGTAAGCGCGTTTAAAGTGGAAACAATCGCGCGTTTCGCCAGGTTAGAACAGAACGCGAAAACGGGGGAGGAAACATCAGAAACTCGTTTCGCGGTAAAAGAGGTGTTCAACCAACAAATTAGTACAGGTGTGGGTGAAATCCAATCGACCGTGGGCACCTTGCAACAATCGGTGCAATTACAAGAAACGCGATTGTCAGACATAGGCAGGAATGTGCAGGACTTCAAAGAAGTGGCGCGACAGCAAGACGCTCGTATAGGTCGTGTAGAAGAATCTATCAGTGGGATAGATAGAAATATTATAACGGCTGTTCAGGGAGAATTAAATTGTCGGAAATTGGCAGATATAGGATCGACAAAAGAAGTCGATAAAGAAATTCTGAACAAGATAGCAGACCTAGAGCAGCAGGTGTATGCAGCGCGAAGAGCGAATGGCAATGGTTACGCGATGGGGCATGCGACGTTGCCAAATTACCTGCGATTTCATGAGGGAAAGAAGAACTTGCTTCCCGATTATTTGTCCCGGATAAAGGTGAAGGAAAGGGGAGAATGTGAAGATTTGGTAGCAGCAATCCGAGTACGAGAGATCAACCCGCGATGGACAGTAGGGGCGGTGCTGGATATCCAACAACGCGATCCATTCGTTCGGGAGGTGAAGAAGTTAATTGCAGGACAGCCCTACGTTACCAACCAGGTGAACAAGAAAGGGGATCAAAACGTCAGCAACTGGAGAATACACGACGGAATATTGCTGCGGAAAGTCAACGGCCCGGAAGGAAAATTTAGAATTTGGATTCCGGAAGAAATTCGAAGAGAATTGGCGACATCTACCCACGAGCACTATGGGCACTTTGGAGGCGGGAAAATAGTGCAGATATTAGCAGAGTATTGTTACTGGCCGAACATGGAAGAAGGAAGATGAGACCATTTGACCGTATTCAGATCCCACCAGAAATCGGCGGTGTACAAGAAGTGGCAGCAGGTCAACAGATAGTGTACGAGCAGTTACGGAAGTCGGCAACGAGTAGGAAGAAGGCCCAGAAGCAATGCCAACGGAGGACGTTTAAAGCTGGAGACAAAGTATTAGTCCGAGCGTCTCATTCGTCCTCGTCGGAACAGAAATTGTTTCGAAAATTCTTTCCGCTCTATGACGGCCCGTACACTATTAAAAAGGTATTAAATAATAACAATGTGGTGTTAGTAGACAGGAATGTAGATAAAGGAACCCAGAATATTTATAATGTGAAGTTATACAAAGAACTAGGATGATAATTGGTAATAGCGAGGTAGCCTGTACAAGAAGTTGAGAGGAAAATAGTTCCAATGTTAAAGAATAGCTTTGAGGAACAAAGATTAGATGTTAAAAAAGGTAGTTTGAAGGAATAGGTTAAGATTAGTTGTAAAGAGTATTTTATAAACAAGAAAGGAAGATTATTTAGATTAAGGCACAGGTGGAAAAGGGGTGAAAAGTGTAACGTGTGATAGTGCGACAATAGACGACGGTAGAGCGTGTCGATGTGGTACAGTGCAGATGCAGACACTAGCCGGTGCGTCCGTCGCAAATCTCCAGGGAAGCGGTAGTGTTGTGTACTTCAAGCATGCATTGTTCGCTCAAGGTCAAGTTCACTAACACAGTCAGCGAGTAGCCGTTGAACTGCAACAGGTACTGAGTGAAGTAGGAGGCGTGTGGGAATAGACAAGAGTAACAATGTGTAGTGATAGATGTAGACTCATCATGACGGTGTCATATCTGAGCGACATCTTAGGCAGGGGGAGATGTAACAATCCAGGATCCCCAGGAAAGGGCAAAGAATAAAGATAAACATGTAATAAGTGGTATTAACATCAAAGGCGGGGACAAATGAAAGCGGTGTCGCGTAGCGATAATTTTTTTGGAAGTCTAAGAAGACGCGACAAAATCATAATGGGGACAATATAGTTCAGTAGCGTTTGTCGAGTGAAACATTTTGGAAGTTATTTGAAAGAAATCGGTTCACGCGTTCCAAAGATATAAACAATTTAGTGAAGTACATTTTAAGCACACAACTAGACACGATAGCCATTGTTGTAGCATAAGATCTAATGTAAAAAAGTTGTTTTTTCAAAAAATTAAGTAAACGCGTGAAGCGATTCAAACGAAACTTTTGGCATTAATAGAAGAAATTATGGGGAAAATTATGGCACTACTCACAACGCGGAGAAATTTCGGGGGGCTACGGTATAAAAGAAAATGTAAATTGTATAAGTGGGAAATTCCAAACCAGTCGTATGACGTCAGAGCGGTGGAAGGGGATCGACCGTCTTCAGATTAAAAGAACTTTGGAAATTTTAGATGGTAGAAAACGAAATAGAAAACGGTAATAGCATTCAATTTGAAAATGCCTGAGAATAATAAAGAGAGACGACCCAGAAAGAAGAAGATTAACTTAAAAATATATAATATTATATAGAAGACCCGGAAGTGATCGTGAAATGTTCGAGAAAAAAAAAGAGGAAGTCTCAGGACAACAATGAAAGAAGAACGCGGGGAGGATAGCTTGAGGGGGACGTATGTTGAAACGCTCCGTGGAAATTAAAAATTTTGTTAGAAAGTTGTGCTAATCACGCGAGCAAAGTTAATTTTATAACGTTTAGTTGTAGTGGAGAAAGTTTAGAAGGTGAAACGCGGAAAATTATTGAAAAATTTTCAAAGAGAACGTTGTTCGCGAATATAAACAGTCGCATCATCAGCCGTGTGATTAAACTCGTTTCGTAAGTAATAAACAGTTATAACGAAGAGACATTGATTATTTAAAATGAAATTTTCCGAATTACGTGTGTGAAAAATGGAAGGATGCTGTGAATGGACAAACAAAAGGACGCTGCGTATATTTGGCGAGGGTGATGCATGAGAACGGCGCGGTGCAGGTCGCTGAACTCAACGAAAGGAAAGTGCACTAACTTTATTTAAATTGGTAATGCGCATTGATAAGAAGAAAGAATAGACTCATAGCTTCTAATGTACAAGGCCAAGTTTTGTCAAATATAAATAGATTTTAGTGAAAACAAAAAAATAGAATGCGCATTCAAGTATGAATGATTTGGTTTTAATCTTATAGTGTAAATCTTCAGTGTGAATGAGAATTTCGTGTTTCTAGGGTATTGTTTATTGTGTATTTAGTGTATTGTGTATTGTTTTTCGATTTTGTGTTGTTTGTTATTTGTTATGCCTCTAGCAGAGGAAGGAGAACAAAAAAAAAACAAAAAAAAAACAGATAAAATAAACGATGTCGAACGTTGTTGGTTCGACATTAAACCAATGCAATTGGTCTTATAAGTATGTGTAGTTAGATGAGGACCTACGCCCACGTGCCCGAATACTACGTCAGGATCCTGTATAGGTCCGCCACAGCCTCACGCCCAGTATTTATATCTGTATGAATAAATATCAGAAAAGCAGCTAGGCAACGGGCAAATTTCAGATGTATGTATTTTTGGCAACCCAACGTCAGGCATAATAGTGGACATTTTGGTAAGAACTATAGATGAAAGGAGCACAGGTAAAGATCGTTACATATTTTTTGTAAATTAGTTTTGAGAAAGAAAAGCAGAACGGATAGGTGACGTGTACCATTACATATTTGGCAGCCCAGCGTGGGGGCCATTGTAGAAGGTTTTCGGAGGTAGACATAGGTACCGTTACAATATAGAATCAACTTTCTTATTACTATCTAACTCTACATTACTATAAGCTTCTCCCTGAACATGCAGTTATTACACAGTAAACCCTCTCATTGCTTGTTAAATAATTCAAATCAAAAGTATATTATACTTCAGTTTCCATTACAAATTCATGCCAAATAATTCCCAATAGGCAGCCAAGCAGTACAAGATTAATATATTGTTTATTTATTGCCAGTTAAATACACATTCTTGCTGTGAAAAAAATTCAAGGTAAGACAACGGTTATTTTCAGCATTAAAATTAGAGTACTGTGCCAAGGAAATTCAAAATGCATGTGGGATTTAGAGAGAGATGCGGTGCTACTTGCCCAAAACCAGTATTACAAGTAATGTCACAAATGCTACTAATCAAATAAGGTTACAAACAAGCTACAAAAAACTGAAACAATGTTGACAAGACTATTTGCATATACATTTAGATATACAAGACAAGTACATGTGTGAAAACTAAGAATTATAGTATTGTAATTAGAGAGATGATTTTTATGTCCTAAAAATCTTGAAATATGCATCTATGACCTAAAAATTCTGAAATATGCAATTAAAATTAACAATATTTCATTTCATGTGATACTTGGAATGAAAAGATGTATTTTTGTGCAAACATAATATAACCTAGCTCACTTCTCAGGAGAAATAATTGAAGTAATTATGCACCTTCATTAAGGACATTGTTTGTCTTGTTTCATTTTTTCTGCTTGGTATAAAAAATATATCAAGAAATATCCTACATTTGCACAAGTATTTTATTGTCTATAGAAAAAAAACACACAATGTGACAAGCTTTTTCTAATCAATGACTGCTCCCAAATAGATTCTATGACAACAAGGAATGGTTTAGAGATAAGTCTCTCTTTTAACAAAATAAATATAGGAGCATAAAAATATACTCTTATTGTCATATGAATATGCACCAACAGGAAATATTTGCCAAATTGCACTAACATATTGATCTACATAGCATCCAATTCTAACCACATGTCAAGGAATTTCATTTAGCTATGCCCTGAAGCAATAGACAAAAATTTGCAAAATCATAGATATGCACTCCCTATTAATAATAATAATAATAATAATAATAATAATAATAATAATAATAATAATAATAATAATTACTGCCTTTGGAGTGTTGGAGTTTGTATTTCTATAGTAATTCCTCAGGAAACACTCTTTTAAAAATTATAATTTCATTCTCCCTCACATGGGCATACCTGTCTCCCTTTCCCTAAGTAAAACCCATGTTCTTCACTATTCACTTTAGGGAGGTCTGAGAGCCTTCAAAATTTAACGTTTCATCTCCCACAATCTCTGTGTACAGGTTTCTTATAGAAATACCACAACCTACATAAAATATAATCCTTGGTACTTGTTAAATAATAATAAAACAACACAAAATGATCATTGTTTATATTAATAAAACTGTATACTAACAAACTAATTAAAAAAGTCTAATTGATTACCTGAATTCAAACTACAATAAATTTTATTGGCAATTGCATCCTTAGTGAAATTGTCAATATCTGTGACTGGACGGGATCTTTTACGGGTCTTTTTGGGTGTGGGCAGAGCTTCTTGTTTTTTATATTTGTTGATAATACTATCAACTGACTTAACACACACCTGTAAACACACAACACCTTGAAAAAAAGAAAATTGGATTTATTACGATTAATACATATATACAATTAAGAAAATTACACTTGTAAGTTTTAAAAGATAAGATGTAGAAAAGAAAAAACAAAAATCAATCTTACCTGTAATAATTTTGCCACTAGCGTTATTAAACAAGAG
>BLKR01005388.1:0-81984 GCA_011170035.1 Teleogryllus occipitalis
AATTTTTTTCGGCGTCTTCCAACAACTGCAAAATTGAAGACAGAGATTTTCCCTTCAAATGAAGTTTGTTGTTCTTTTTTTAATAAGTTCTTTCAATAAGGTCATGTGCATTGTTTTGGCATTGTTTCGGCAATTTTAGCAGTTATCGTGCAATAGTGCATGCAATATTTACAATTTTAAAAAATTACAAAACTAGATTTTGTCAATGACGGCTTCAAATTGTTTCTTTACATTTAGGTAGGGATAGTGCCAAATAGACACAAAATGATATAAAGGTCTTATTGCTCTATTCTTTGTTTTTACAGTGCATATATAACAAAGTGTTTTAAATGACTTCAAATAAGATTTTCTTTTCGAAAACTCAATAGATTCCAGTGAAAAAGAGCTTCAAATTTCGCCTTTACAGCAACGCTTAACGCCATTTTCTCAAAAACGGCTTCAAATTTTTCAATGACAATTTCCATTTAGAACGAGCTTCGTTCATATTATTAAAGTAATATTTCACTTCTTCTAATAGGAAATCGAAAAGTTGAAAAAAAATTGTAGTCTGGGCGGCGATAGATGGCAGCAGGTAAGAAGGAAGGGCAAAACCTGTCCACACCAAGAAAATTAGAAAACTTTACTATGAGAAAGTTTGTGCCATTCTGTAGTAGCACTAGTTCTTTTATTCAATACGTAGTATATTTTTTAAGAATAAGATGATATTAAATGTAACATATCTCACCGGGCATTCTGAGGAGTAATTAAAAAAAAAAAACTATCGCGAAATTCATCGCGATGGGAAGTACTGGCTCTCGGTCTAGGAGCCATTTTGTAGAAATTATATTATCAGCACTGTTTCTCTTTGGGTACGAGAGAAAACCGCCCTATATTAAAATTTTACGGCACACACTATTTGAGAATAGTGCACTTTTAATATAAACAGTGTAGACTAATATTCAATGCAAAAAAAAATAGGGCACCAAAGTCAACCTAACCTGTATTAAGAATAGCCAATCTATGAAAATGAAAACTTATGCGAGAGACTAAATTTATTAGTGAACTTTGTTTTTCTAGAGCAACTATTCAATATTTATCTTTTAACTATTTACAAATAAGTACTTAAATGCTGCGTTTACGTTTTCAAGCAGCTATTGTTAATCCATATATGTAATAAATGGCTGAGTGTTTGACTTGTGACTGGCAGGAACATACTACATTGCTGCGGTGCACCGGTTGCACCAACCTAGCTACGCCTCTGATCTTATGGATTAACAACTGATAGGAAAGAAGATTGAATTTGTAATTTATTATTGTATATTGCGTTACTTTATATCAAAAAATAACATAATTAATTATCAAGTTCATTAATATTTTTTGTAATCATTGAAATCATGATTATACTGTTAAACGCCAGTGAGGCAGACAAAAAGGCAGACGAGACAAAGAAGCAGACAAAAAGGCAGACAAAGAGACAGGCAAAGAGACAGGCAAAGAGACAGGCAAAGAGACAGGCAAAGAGACAGGCAAAGAGACAGGCAAAGAGACAGACAAAGAGACAGGCAAAGAGACAGGCAAAGAGACAGGCAAAGAGACAGGCAAAGAGACAGGCAAAGAGACAGGCAAAGAGACAGGCAAAGAGACAGGCAAAGAGACAGGCAAAGAGACAGGCAAAGAGACAGGCAAAGAGACAGGCAAAGAGACAGGCAAAGAGACAGGCAAAGAGACAGGCAAAGAGATAGGCAAAGAGATAGGCAAACAGACAGACAAAGAGATACGCAAAAAGACAAACAAAGATACAGGCAAAGAGGCAGATAAAGAAACAAACACACAAAGAAGGAGACGGGAAAAAAGTATAACAAAGAGATTCTCAAAGGTAGGCAAAGAGACCGTTCAAAAGATAGACAAAGATACTGAGAACAATATCGTCAATGAGACAAAGATAAACGGACAGAGAGACAGATGGGGAGACGGAAAGGTTGACAGAAAAGAGAAAGAAAATACCGCTTGTTGTCGTAGTAACCAATGTAGATTTAGATTAGTTTGTAAGTATCTAGTTTGTAGCTAGGCCATACGTTAGCTATGTAAATAGAATTTAAGAATAAACATTACATGGATCCGGCTTGTCTCCCCGAGAGTGCGCCTCGCGCATGGTCGCGTGGATGCGGGGCGGAGCGGTGTGGGGTGGAGAGGAGTGGAGTGGTGTGGAGTGGGGGTCGGCGCGGCGGTGGTATAAACTTGCGCGGCGGGCGGCACATGGCGCTATCCTGTCTCGCCGCAGAGAGCCTTGCTTGTCCGCCGCCGTCGCCGTCGTCGCCGCCCCTGCCGCCGCCATGGTCATGTCTCTCCTCCGGCCGCTGGGTGCCCTGTTGGTGCTGCTGCTGGTGCTCGCGCCGCCCGCCGCCCCCGCGGCCCGCAAGCTGCGTGAGTCTTCGCTTGACACGCGCCCGTTCGCGTCGCTCGTCCCTTCGCTCGTCCCTTTGTGGATTCACGTCTTCGCCCCTTTTACTCACTTGCTGATTCGCCCACTCCCGTTCCCCCCTTTGCCCATTCGTCCTCGCTTATTTGCCCTCTCCCTTTGCCCTCTCCCTTTGCTCTCGCTCTAGACCTCGCTTTTACTCTCCATTTACCATAGCTTACACTCACTTTTACCCTCGCATTTACTATCGATTTAACTCTCACTTTTACTCTCATTTTACCCTCGCTTTTACCATCGCTTTTACTCTCACTTTTACCCTTTACTTCGACTGTTTCTCCTTGCCTTCCTACAACAGGAACGGTGCCAGTCATCACCTCCGATGAAAAATGATGAAAACCAGTAGCACAGTTTCATTTTTGTAATTGGAGAAGTCTGCATAGTTGACGTGCGATTCCATGCACGGGAGAATTTTTGACAAATAGCTAAAGAGAATTTGTGTAGAAGTGTTGTGATTGATCACGTGTGGAATGAGCATTTCGTGAATTAAAAATGTAAAGTGTAACTGGAAAGACATAAACTATTGTTTAATTTATCTACTTTAAGTAGTAAAAGTCTCTAAAATGTACATTTTGACGTTATAGTACAAAATGTTGTTTTAATCCGATGTGTCAAGATAAATGACAATTTCATTGAATTAAGAAGAAATAATTAGTAGCCATCGAAGTGAATTAAGTTTGGCGTAAAACTATACGGAGTTACTTTCTTAACCCAACGCTTCCTTCCCGTTTGCCGACGGGACTCAAGTGCATTGATGACGCGTCTATATTCAGTGAGCATGAGGTCTCCACAGAGAGGTGGTGATAATAGGAGAACGTGCTGACAAAAATTGATCAGTGATAATTGTTTCTCGTATTTCTTTCGAGTTGTAAAATGACGCCTTCAGTAAAATTACTGTTTTGTTTTGAAGCGTATTTACTTCAGAGATGTTTAAAACCCAGAGACCTATTGCGTTCTTGTCGTCTGCCTCCAAGATGCTATCTAATTTAATTAATTTGTTGTTTTTTAACGGATAAATGGTTAAAACTGTGTGTAGCGTATGGGGAAGAGAAACCAGAGCAGATTCGGATTTCAGTGCTAGAAACTTTTTTTAATCGGCAATTACAATATTATTTCCAACATCCTCACGATTGTATCGTAAAGTTTGATCAACTCGAGTAAGATAAAATGACCTGGAATTATTTTGTGCACATTGTTAGTTATGGTTTAAGAAAAGGCTGTCAAAAAGATTTTTCGAATAGGATGTCTCCACAAGCAATAAAAAATTAAAAAACAGAGAGTCGTAAAAAAATTGAAACAATTTCTGTCTTCTCTAGTTTACGCGCACACAACTTGGCCTCGCAATTTCAGTAAGTTTGGTTTTAGAGAGTAGCGAAAATTGGAATTGCAAAATACAGTTACGAAGAGAAGGCTTTTCAAAATTAGTTTTGTTTGAGGGTTTTCCTGAACTTGAGTGCCGGTTCGGGACAAAAATATAATAATAATAATAATAATAATAATAATAATAATAATAATAATAATAATAATAATAATATCTGATTCTTGCATAGTAATCTCTTTTAGTTATTTTAGATTGCTTTACGACCCTTTTAAATAAACTACTGTTAGCATTTTGGCTACTCTTAGTAAAAAATAATATTGTCAATAAACTATTGAAGATCCAAGATGTACACATAAAAACAATGATATAGTTATATAGCATAACGATAAATCCTATAAGTGAAACGCATTACATTGTTGAATCTTCACAAAATGCAAAGGTTTTTCTGATATCACGGAGGACTTAATTTTCGATATTTACGGTCTCAACGACAAGAAATATCAGAACTAAATTGGATTCCTCTATACGACGTGATGAACACTAGCAACAATCGTAAATAACCCAAAAGTTCACCTGGTTCACCTTCAGGGGTTCCTTTCATTTGGTGAAACATCTGAAAGTTAATTGCTGAAATGTACAATTTTACACCATCTCATGAGGTCCATAGAAAAGTTTAAGTTAAACGACAAGAAGGTAACTTCTTTTAAATTTGTATTTGATTAGTGTCGTTCCTAATTCGAGAATAACCTAACGCATGTGGTACCTTTTTCAATGTTCGGGAATTGAATAAAATATAAAAATATTGATGGGTAATAATGTAACTTCGCGTAAAATCGATGTTTTGACAATATAATGTTTGCTGTGTAGTACACAACTTTTAGAATTTAGTAGAAAAAGCAAACGAATGTATTAAATAATATATTTTTATACAATAAATTGTTTTTTAATAATATATTAATACAAATGGCTTGTATTAGTACCGATGATATTGTGATTGGAAAACATGAAATACCGTATTAACTATTTAATATCATTTTTAACTGTGAAAAAATTTATTCGAAATCAAATCATTATTTTTGGAATTAAAACAATATTATAATAATCAAAACTACTAAGTTACAGTCATATTTATTCCGCATTACTGTTTCTAATGCTTTCTATTTTTTAGTAATTTATTATTATTATTTCATTATAAAAATAAAACAAATTAAAGAATTCAAGATAGCAAAGTAATAATTTCGTTGAGTTCAGTTTCAAGTAGAAAGAAAGCATACAATACGATTCTCTGTTTGCTTGAATAAATAATTTCGTCATATTTCTCCTCCAGTTACACGTCAGAAGCTTCTGTTTATTACTACGAAGAGTTTTTGTTTTCAATGTCGCAGGCTCCACGAACGTTTGTTCCGAGTGGCTATTATCAGATAATAGTAGGGGACACGGAAACTCACTCTGTCATTCATCCGAGTCCACTCTGCGTTGCAGCAATTCATTTCACAGGAACAAGAACTTGAAATCTATATATATAAAAGAAAGTCGTGTTAGTTACACTATTTATAACTCAAGAACGGCTGTACCGATTTGGTGAGCAGGAAGCTTAGAGCCAGGAGACGGACATAGGATACTGTTTATCCCGTTCGACAGCGTTCCTGTGTGAGAACGCACGTTTTCGCACGTTTTCGCGTGATTTCGCATGTTTTCGCGTGAAGGTACTTAACTGAAGAGTGCAACCTATGCACCAAAATACAGGAACAATAATGAATGATTAACCTACTTAATTTTTTTATTTGTATTTTCTAATAAACAATTTAACTTAATAAATTCCAAAATCTGCTTATTTATTGCCTTTAACAGCCGGTCCCTATGCTTACAGCTTTGTATTTCTCTCTTAAACAAAAATCAAACTAAAGAACGTTCTGCTACGTAATAGATTTTTTAATTATCTATTTAATATCAGAGCGTTTTATTTAAATTCTTCTTTGTTTGAGAGAAAAACACAAATCTGCAATTGCTTTATTATCACGAGTGCAACAAGGATAGTACAGTTTCTCACAGTGAGTGCGACGCGAGGAAAAGATGGGACAGGCTGTTAAGGCGGAACAGAGTTCGCCGGGTCAGCTAGTGTGTTATAAACTGGTTGTTTGCTTTGTGTCGGTGACATCTGGTCTTTCAGATTTCTTGTGTCCAGTTTTTGAGTTCGTGGCAAAGAAAATCAGACATGAATATTCGTAGAACTTTTTTGTCAGATGGACGTACAACATACACCTCTGACGTCAGAGCGTCTCTTTTGTTTTGACTTCTAAAGGACCTCTGGAAATATCCCGCACCGATGGCAAAAGCTTACTTAACTGAAGATAGACGACTATGTTAAGACTAATATAATTCTTTATATTACAGTTTCTTGGTTTGTAATAAAACATTAAACAATTTAAAATAAACAGACACTTATGTTTAAGTATGATATATTTCTTGATGGGCTACAACTTCACCAGAACTTGAAAAATACAAATTTTAATTTATCGTTATAACATTTATAATGGTTTATATTAACATATCATCTAAGCATCCTTGTAGTAATTCATACTTCATAATCCATCAATTTTTAATAGTGTGATACGTACTCTTTCTCCAGCAAAAACTGAATACTTACTCAAAATCTAATTTCCAGTTGTGCCAATAAGCTGTCCATACCACAATGTACTGCATAAGTTATTAAAAACAGGTGTATACAGAATTGAATCTACCTAGTCGGTGCTTGTTCGGGGTATGATACATCCTCGTTGGAAGATACACTTTAGACTATTCAAAACTAGTGATGCTAAAACAGCACGTACTTTCTCACCCGTATTTTTATCCGAAATTACGCAAAAGGTACTCACATTTTCGAAACATTGTACATGACCTTATTTCAAAATCCATCTTTAAGGAACAGATTTCATTAAGGTACAAATCTCTCTATTCATAATTGTAGTTGAAGGAAGACGTCGAAAAAATTATGAATTTTTGCGATTTTCGAAAAATCAAAGCTTCAACGAACATGAGACCTACACCATTCTCTTAAACGTCCTTCACACTATTCAACAACAAAATTTAATAAAAAACGATGAATCTATTTTTTTGAAAATTTGGAAAATGTCCTAGAGGCTTCATGTAAAGAAGCCCAAAAAGGAAAATATTGGTTTCAAATTCAAGAGGCCCTGACATAGGCCAGACTGGCAGGGAATTTAAATATTGGAGAAAATCGGCTGAATGGTTTAGCCGCTAGTGTTGTTCACTGACGAACGGACAGCAGTTTTGCCGTCATTCGATATTTTTATATCAAGGACCCACAAAACGAATTCTGGCCACACCACGTGTTAGAGGATTTTTTTCTAAATTGAGCAACTAGATTTCTGCACGTTTTCGTTACCAGGGCCCTGTAATAAAGGCCCATTCACAATGCAAACATAAGCATAAGCATGGCGTTAACATAAAAGTTAGGACTACGTCTACAAGTGGACTCATTCACAATGCGTTCGCATAAGCATAACACGTAAGACGTTAACTTCAGAGCTTGCAAGCTTCAAGCTTCTGTGCTTATGCTTATGTCAGACATAAGGAATGAGCCAATCACAGTTCGTTAACTCAAAATCGAGTATCGAAGTCGATAGGCGAACTATTCGTGTCGATTCATGGGCTGCGTCTCATAGCCAATAGAAACTCTTATTTTGCCTGTGTTTATGTTCGACATTGTGAATACGCCAACTCTTCGCTTGTGTTAATGTCTATGTCTATGTGTTATGTTTATGTTTGTGATTGCATTGTGAATGGGCCTTAAGAGTTTTTATGCCCAAAATTCGCCGTTTTTTTCGCGCAACTTTATATAACTTTCTCTCTACTGCGTAAGCGGTAGCGCGAAAGTAAAAATTATATTTAGTGTGAGATTAGATGCGAATTACAACAGCAGCATTGCTCTAATGAAATTACCTTGTAATTAATTACAAAAAACACAACAAAACAAGGTTTATTAATAAATTTAATACTCATACCAATTTTCAAATAAAGAAATAAGCAAAAAATGATTAAAGAAATGTTTGACCTACATTCAACTTGCTTGTCAATTTCGTGTAGTACTAACGCAAATTCAAATTATAAATTCGTTGATGTCCTTGGCTCTATCCAGCCGTAGAACCGAATGTAATGAGTTGCTCCTTAGCTGATCTAGGAAATTCATTCCACAGTCACCATAAATTGTAAGTCTAATGTCAATAAAAGATATTACAGCAAGTTCTGATCATAAAAAAATATATGTCGTTGAATTTAACTAGACTGCTCACCTACATTTTACTATCCTATTCACGACTTACCGAAATTTAACTGTTCAATTCACAAGATACACACAGTCTAATGATTTATGCTATGAACCCTTTCGTCATGTATCATTAAGGATAACCCATTAACAAAAGAAGGCTTCACTCGAAACACTCCCCAGGCATCGACTTCAAAATGATTCATCACAATACGTCATCGACGGCATCATTTACAACCAATCATCTAAAAGTCATCATTCCTCTGATCATTACATTTTGCAGTTTACCTCTACTAATCATGATTTCGACAAATCCTCTATCCTTCTTCTACATTGCCCTCGGCTAACAAATATAAATTGATGCTGTAAAATCTTCATATACTTTTATATTCTAATATCACACATAGTTGATTAGATTTGTATATATACCGTTTGTAGGTTTACGATCTCTACTTTTATATTTCGTAGTAATTATGACCTCCAGGCTGAACCGCGATCACTTTTTCATTTTATGTATTATTTTTATATAATTATTATTACGGTTCATATTTATTATTAGCATATGTAACGTCTTTTATTTCTTATTAATGGGACGAAATTTACATTCATTACATACACTCTAAGCCAAGATACCCATATTTTCTCCAGCACTAAAAAAACAAAATAATAATTACTAATAGTATAAGAAAATGAAACTGCAACTAGTAAATCTGGCTAATGGCAATTTAAACCAAAATCACTACAGATTATAGCTTTTATTTTTCTTGATGCAAAGCTCATGTTTTGAACTGCAAATATTTTCTTTACTACCTAAAAAGATGAGAACAATTTTCATAAGTATTAATATATATCAAAAGCGTATGAATTAGAAAAGGACCTAATATGTTGTATTGAATCTTTGGCGATTCAAGAGCTCTTCTTGAGGAAAACCCTTGCGGTAGGTAATCAGGTCAACAGTTCGTGCGATTTGCGAAAGAAATAAAACTGGGCAGACTTCGTTATCCTTGACACGGTAGTTAACTGCTTGAAGCAATGGGACACCTGAACGTGTTCCAATTAGATCTCAAAACAAGTACTAGGCTTTTTAAGGGGATGTGCAGGAAAGTTAGTAAATGCAGGATCTTACGTTAATTCTCGATTGACACATTTGTCAAGTATTTTTCTGCGATTAATGGTGCAATTGAATCCACTATTAACCCAAGGGTGTGATGTGATAACAATGAGTCTAGAGCTTTTTTTATAATTGCCAATTTGTAACCGTTTAGTAAAATATAATTAATTTAAATTCAGAACTTAATATTATTTTTCTCCTTATAATTTCCTTTCATTAAAAATAATTGAAATGTATTAAACCATAATTGAAATGAAACTGCTACAAAATGTTGAAACTATAATTGCCCAATTTATATTAGTTTTTAAAATAAATTTCCTAATATTTGAAATAATAACGGGTTTTCTGATTCTTGATCTAAACCATGTTCAAATGCTTGGGTAAAGAAATGAAATAATAATGAAAAAGTGCTATGAATGCACTGAGCACTCCTGCAATGGGCCTTACCAGTGGTTAAGAAATACTTTTGTGAGAAAATATGTAACGCTGTGAATTTTTTGCCAAATATTTAATCCCCTTATCATAAATTGCGTTCCCCTGTAAACTCGCCTGCCAATTCAATTCAGCTGTGAATTAAATAATCCGTCAAAACCTTTAGAATTGTTTAAGCCTGGTACATCAATAGAGAAAGAACACGAAATCGGCCCGGCGGCCGAGGTCGCTAAGGCAGTAGTGTCGTAGTGATCGCGGCGAAGGGTCGCGGGTTCGAGTTCCGTCTCGGGCATGGTTGTATTTGTGTGTGTCCTTTCTCCTCTTATCATCACCATTTCGTTCCATCTTCTCAGTTACCATAACGTTAACTCCAATAGTGGTCGCTAATGATGACGACGCGACCTTAAAAAATAAAGGAAATTCAAGCTTGCATCTTTCGACCACCTGCACGCTAATGCTGTCGTCAACGGACTGAGACACATTACGTGCTAATGTTGAAATATTAGATGGACCTCTAAGCGAGTTTGCACGATCGATGTTATCAGGATATTTTGAAGTACGTGATGCCTTATTTTAAACTAGTTCTTTTTAAAACTTCTTCGAGCCTTTTGCTGTCAAAAGGTGTTTTCTAAAGACTTCAAAAGTTAAAAATTTAAATAATTTGAAGATTAGATAAAAAGGCAACGTTAATAGTATGCAACGATATATAAAAATTGATATATCATACATAAAAATAATCATTGTAAGATTATTTATAAAGTATATACACTTATATTTTTAAAGAAATTTAATAATATCCAAGACTTTCTAAGTCGTTTTGTTTCTTTAAAGCCGCATGAACATCAAATCGACTAGCGGCTACAATATATCCAAACACTATACACACTAGTCACTAGCGACTACAATATACTCAAATTTTTCACAAAGTGTTACAAACAGTATTATAATTTTAATGTTATCTAATTAACAATAACGTTCTTTTTCACAGAGAACCTCTAAACTGCCATCTTACCAGTTTATCTCATAATCGAAATCTATTATCAAACTATATTTACATGAATTAATTCTTGCATTTTTCACGTCACGTTATTAGCGGATGTTACTGGCCTTTCACAACTCCCTGCAGAAGGCAAGGCCGAGTAGAGAAACATCTCATTGCGCTACAGACCTTGACGTTAACTTCTTCAACATCCATCTTTTCAGGTCTAGTACTTTGGAGTGCGTCATTTAAAACAGGTTATACGTAGGCCGTTTTTTCAACTCTCACTCGAAACCGTTAAACCGCTGTACAAGTAAGAAGAGGGTTTAGGGAAATGCAGGGTTTGGTTGCGCATCTCTTTCACAATCACTTCTTTCACTACCGAAGCCATACCGCCAATTTGAGCTGAGCCAAAGGATCGTGAAGATAGCTGGAACATTTGATGTTCCCGTCAAGTGTTTACTGATTTCTTGAAGGAAAACGGCAGCAGAAATTTATCAAAGAATGAGCCTGGTGAACGGTGTAATCATTCAAACCAGGAGTGTCCAACTTGCCAGGCTTCAAGGGCCACAACTAAAACTTTAATAAGGTTGCGGGCCATATTTTCATTACTCGGGCGATCAACTCCTGACTTCTTCCTATTGTTGATCTCGGCAGTTTGTCCAGCTCTAAAACGGGGGGAGATATGGAACCATGCGTGAGGCCAGGCCGCAACATGCACGATGCAGTGAAACACAATGGGATATTGAATTTCCGAATTAACTAAAAAAAATCGTTAAATCTAAGGAACCTATTTTTACGTAAAAGGGGTGTAGACTCCGGATAAACGCACAATGTTCTAGCCTGACATGAATGCAAGGGACATTCACTTTTGATTAATAACTAGGGAGGAGATTTGAATGAAATGTCATTTTTTTCTTTCACTTGAGAACAATGCCCTTACGTATAGACATTAATTTTACAATATGATAAAAGGAAACGACCCATTTTCATGACTTCTTTTGCTTTTTTGTCTATTTCTGACTAATAAGTCATTTTTTACCTTTTCCCGTCACTTTTAAAGCATTTTTAGTTGATTTCATCGATGGTACTTCCTTCAAAAAAGATCTGTATGATGTAACAAATGTTCTCCACAGAATTTCCAAGTATCTTCTTCTATTTTTTCGCTCAGAAATTGGAACGTCATTCGTGGTGAGTTTGCAATCTAAGGTTCCTGTAACACGTACCAGCGCTATTGTCGGTTCGGGAAGACAGATTTCCTGGTAAATAACAATCCAAACCAAAAGTTTGCAAGCTGAGTTCTAAGCATTTGAACGAAAGGAGGAAACCTCGATTACGTCAGTAACATATCCAATAGCTTAAGTTGTTAATTCCAATTGGTATATATCAACCTTTTACGTAATTTTTCAGATAATAGAAAAGTAGGAAAATGGATCACGGGATCGGTCAATTAATGGATTACACTAGTTTGCCAACGTTTCGGAATATTTTATTCCATCATCAGGGCTTACTAATACATATAATGGTCAACCATAATGTTTCTCCACAGCACAACTCCAATACAGAGTTGCTGAAGCACCCACGTCCATAGCAGGTCCGACCATGGCCACGGCCCGAAAGAAGTTTTATATGTATTAGTAAGCCCTGATGATGGAATAAAATATTCCGAAACGTTGGCAAACTAGTGTAATCCATTAATTGACCGATCCCGTGATCCATTTTCCTACTACGTATTAACGGTCGTGATTTCTACAATGATAATAGAAAAGGCGTGAATATTTTCGGGAATTTTGTAAAAAAATAATTGTGTTAAACATAACTTTTGGTAATAAATTCATTATTTTCTTTACTTTAGTATTTATGTTGTAGTTCATCGGAGATGGAAAATATAACGCCCTCGTATTTAAAGAACAATACACTTTCTACCCTTTCTTCACTTTATTAGATTTATGAGTACATGTGCTTTAAACAATGTTAAATAAATTTTCTGGAAAACACAAGTTTTCTGTAAAAATGAGCTCAAAATTTCGCAGTTTCAGAAACGCTCAAACGCCATTGAACGCCAGAAAGGCTCAAACGCCCAACTCAAAAATGGCACCAAATTTTTTCTTCAAATTTTTCCAATGAATAGTGCTAATTGCACTGTTTAATACGACGTAAAGTTCATTTTGCTGTATTATTTTGTTTTTTCAAAACATATATTTTTTTTAATATCTCTCACGCCGTTAATATGTACATTTCCAACAATTTGTAAACATTATTGCATTTGTTAGTGGAAGTACTTAAAATGACTTCAAATGAAGATTTTCGAAAACTCAATAGATTCCTGTAAAAAAAAGCTTCAAATTTCGCATTTACAGTAATGCTTAATCGCCATTTTCTTAAAAACGGCTTCAAATTTTTCAATGAGAATTGCTATTTAGGACGATGTTATAGCTTTCTTTAATATAATTAAAAGATAATTTACGTTCTACTATTTAGAAACCGAAAAGTTGCGAAAATTTCAAAAAAACATTTCTTTGGGCCGCAATAGATGGAAGCAGGCAAGAAGGAGGGGGACAAGACTGGACAGTACTAGTCCACAGCATGGAAATTAGAAAACATTACTACGAGAAAGAGTGTGCCCATTCTGTAGCATCATTTTCAGCACATTTTCTACAACATTTTTTGGTCGAATACAGCAAAAGAGACATAAAAATGACACAGGTCTAATTACCGTTGAAATCTTTTTTTCTGAAATGTGAAAAGCAACCCATTTAAAGTTATATTTTGGCTTCATAGATGATCTCAAGACTCAATCAGTAAGGTCGCCTTTTACCGAACCTAGAACCCGACCCAGCTCTATCAAATATTTTTGCGGATTGGAAACACTTTTACGGGTTCGCTATCCAGCTCTACAAAAAAAAAAAAGTTCGGGGTTGCATACACTTTTGCCGGTTCAACTAGTAATATAATGATTCGTACCACATTGAAATAATATGAGAAAGTGTGTGTTGTTAAAGCGCCGCTAATCTTCTTAGGACGCTTTATCTCTCCGTCTTTGGCCACATTCCATCGGAATTTTTTGTGCATATAGCGGTTTTCCTGTTCATAACATCCCGTCGTCCTTCATTTCTTTTTCTGTACCTTGTCAGTATGGGATCGTCCCTGCCCTGGGTAACAGAAGTGTGCCTTTGATCTTTCTCGGCTAGTTAACTTGTTTTACTATTGATGTCGAGGTAGCCCGAGGGCTTGTCTCGGCTGTAAATTAACCGGATAATAAGGAAGGAAAAATACTCTCGGAATAGAAGGAAGATGATTGAAAGGTGATAAATTGTGTTGAGAGCATCACACAACCCATTACATTGATTGTTTGTCAGAGATTGGGCGTGTCAACTGCTAAAGTCATTAGTTCCGTAAGAGTAGTGCTTGTTTTTATCGGAAAGTGACGGTAATCTTCCTCCACTAGATAGCGAGATCCGGGGCCGACCTACCGCCTAATAGCGGGGTTTTCCCCAACCTGTATCTCCCAACAGCGGGGCACAGCTGGGACAAGCTCTAAGCTGTCAACTGGTCTCATGGCATGTGTGGTACTGTAGTGCATGTTAGTGTAAGTGTATATAAGGAGAGAGGATAGGACAAGGAAGATGAAGGAATGATCGCGCGTGGTCCGTGGCCCGTTTCTTAGGGTACTACCCGGTATTCGCCTGGTATTGATCGGAGAAACTAAGAAAAACTAACGATCCGAGCAGCCGACCGTTCGAATTCGGTCGCTGACTGGAGTAGAATTCTACCTAGCTGACAAGCTAATGTCGGGACTCGAACCTAGCACCTCCCGGTCAGAGGGGCTTGCAGAGACATCAGATGAGCCATCCCTCCCGGTCGAACATACATACGAGAAGAGGGATTTAAACCCGCGAAAGCTACCGCCTTAATGATTTCGGCTGTTGAGGTCGACTATAGCAGTCCTAGTTATTTTAATGGATAGGTTCCTGCTAACAAACTTGTTATGTTGCACTTAAGTGAATCTGCGTGCTTGCATGTGTACGAGTAGTGGCTAATGGGAGTTCCCAGGTATCGACCACCAGAACATTCTCAAGTGGATGTTATAATAGCACTTTTTTATAAATCTAGTGAGTTTACTACTAGATTACATCCATAATACCAACGCCTTTCATCTTTAAAACATGAGAAATTTCTCACGGCACGTCTCCTTCATTATTACAGATTCACTACCTTTGCGCGAAAATAAGGATTATTATCTTAGTACATATGTATTACGTTAGTGTTATTAAACTACAAGTTGGAATCACGCAAACATTTCGTACTTGATAAATCATTGTTCTAAAAGTGAATAGCCTAATTCGAACCTCATCGGCCCTGTAATGTGCTTTACAACAATGTACTCGTAGTAGGTCTGGTAATGTGGGTACAGAACCAACTATATTGTAGGTAACATTCTACAATTACTAAGCATTTTTTTATTCAACGAATATTAAAAATCTATTTCATAGGATAAATAATCAGTAAATACTATAAACAGAGTTTTCTATAGTCATAAAAATGAATTCAACGACATAAAACAGACATTGATACCACAAAAAGTGGTGTAAGTTTCAAAATTCTTACAGGCTCTTCGGGATTGTCGCAGTGTCCTTGCAAAGTTTTGTAAAGATTAATATAACACAAATGCAGGAAATAAATAATTTAAATAATATGTTGTTAGATGTAACACGACCATTATTTTTCGCCTGTCTCTAAGAGCAGATTGGTTCGTAGTATATTCCGCCAGAGGCCAGTAGTGGTGTGGCAGAACTATATTTATAGGCGCATGTTTTCTAGAGCCCAAGAATACCAACCCCGATTCCTTTACTAAAATTAGTTAAATTAAGAATAATGTTAGCGACAAGCATGGTCCCCAATTCTAATTATCACAAATGATCGTTCTCGTATAATAGAAACAATTTTTCAAATAAAAACAAGCTACAGTTTTAGTATAATAGACCTGTCGAAATAACCAACCCCTACTCCTCTCGCATCTAGAGAAATGAGGGCTTAAGGAAACGTGTGCGTGTAATACCTACTAGATTTGTTCCTGATATATTCCGCCAGAGGCCAGTAGCGGTGTAGCAGAAATTGTACCAAATAGATTCTCTAGATGCCAGTAGAAATGCGTAAGATAAAAAATCTAATAGCAAAGAAAAATATAGTATTTTATTAAAATTTGAACCAATTACATTAAAAATAATCATCTTTGAATTTTTTAATGGAACTATACATTTTTCTCGTCAGCAGCGGATGGATCATTAAAATCGGAATCCAATGATATATCATATGTTAATGTTTCGATAGAAATTTTAGAATAAAAGTAGGCTTTCTGACTTGTGATTTTAAATTAAACAGACATTATTTCCTGTAGCAGCACTTGCAACTGTCGCCTTTGGGGAAGATGGCCTTCGCTTCGCGGCGCCACTGTCCGTTACAGGTTCGACGCCGCGAAGACTACCTTCCCCAAAGCAAGGGGAAATATTGTCCGTTTAATTTAAAATCACATCTCAGAAACTCTATTTTTATACTAAAATTTCTAAAAATAATACTAACATATGAACATCGTTGGATTCCTCTTTTCAAGATCTATCTATTGCTGGTGAGAAAAATATATCATTCCATTTAAAAATCAAATATTAAATTTCTCAAAAACTAAAGATATTACGAACTATATCTATACAGAATATTACATGCTCCATGATTCTGCATTGTTGAGCGAAATCTACATTTCGATATCGCAAACCGTTGAGAAGTTGTGGGGGTGGCCAACAGTTGGCGGGACATCTGAATACTGTTATTAATGACCATAGAAGTTGTCGCTGTCGCAAACACAAAAGAATCAATTAACCAAAGAAATTTGTTGTGTAGGGCACCTGTCGTGGCTCTTTTACCCACCACATGCATGGCATTGCCTTTAAGGGGTTTTCCATAGACCTAACGGGGTTTGAACCCGCAAACTCGGGTTTGAAAGTATGTGTGCTTGTTTCCTTGCTCCTGGAGCCATCCCTGTCAACAATCTGGCGAGTTAAAATACATCATTACATCATACTTCCTCATTACACATTGTTTGACAACAAAACCTTGAGTTCTATGTGCAGACAGAGTGCTAACCAACCGTGAGTTACCAATAGTTATTATCCACAATTTGGCAAATTCTTGTCCACAGTGACAGTAACAGTACCAAATTGACGTATGTGCTCATCTTTCAGCCTTCTACTGTTATGAAATGCAAAGACCGCAACCTCACATTCACGGTCGTTTTGTACCAATAGCTGTTGCAATAATTAGAATATATACAAACGGTGAAGTAACAACCCGGTACATACCTCTTTGTAATGGTACGTGTATATTAGGTAACTTCCTTTTGAAATATTAATACATAATACGTAAACAGATATTTCTCTAAGAATGTCAATGAATATTGAATAAAGGTTCTTTCAATGCAAACATTTTTGTCGAATGTCACCGCCCAAAATACATTTTTTTGTTGAAATTTTCAGTTTCCTATGGTAGAACCGAAATATTACTTTAAGAATATTATACAAGAACCCAACCAACGAACGACCCATGACTGTTTAACCTACTACTGCACCCCGTCTCTGAAATTGATGGAAGAAAATCACAGACCCCACTGATCAGAGTCGTAGGTCTCTGCCACTCCCGTTCAAGCTGTGAGCGACCTCGACTCAGATATTTCACTGGTATCGAATAACGACTTCAATCAAAGCTCGAACCTAGCTCCGGTCGACAAAGCTTTAGTTGCGATTTTGCAAATGCAAAAACTATCGGTCGATCGGAGGAGATGTAAAGACACTCTTACGTATGGATCTGAACCCTCCACCCGGACAGAAGCGCAGGAGGAGGAAGAAGACATGGAACAATGGTGGGAAAACTGAAGGCAGCATTCCCTGCCCAACACCTACCCCTGCCCTCAATGACGTGGGCTTCCTACCCCACTGCATCATTTCCACCCAGCCTCTCCTTCCGGAACCACCGTCACATCACGTTACCCTGCCCGTCTCCCTGTGCAAGACACATTCTGCCAGAGATGTACTACTACACAGGAGATACTATATTTCCTCCATGTCATGGCTTCAAAATTAGAATATACTAAAATAGTAGATTATCATTATATTCTAAATAAAAACAGATAGGAAACAAAATATACATTTTATAGGGACCTCGAAATTCGCCGACTGGCATTTCTGAGACACCGTCTTGAGACTTTTTACCTGAACGGGCATTTGCTGGATCTCCAACTCGCTGTTTTTCATTTCTTAGAGTATTTCAACGAGACCTTCTAGTTAAATGGATGGAAAATTTTGGAATTTTGAAAAAAATGGATGGAATGAAATTTTAATGGAATTTCAATATTCGCTCATTTCAGGTTCTCCGTTCAGTCAGAAACTTTGTACATTATGCTCACGAAATGTAGGCAGTTCAAGGACATTTTCCAATAGGTGTCTGCGTCTTCTCACAATTTTTTTTCTAGGGCTTTTATCTAGCCAACAGTCGGTTACCCCGTTCTGCCTCCCGATATGTGTGGTAGTGTAGTGCATGTTAGTGTGTGTGTAAGGGGAGATAATCTGACAAGTAAGAAGTAAGAGAGATCGCCCGCGTTCCGTAGCCCGTTTGTTAGGTACTGCTCTGGCATTCGCCTGATGTTGATCGGAGAAACCACGGAAAGCTACCGATCAGAGCAGCTAGAATTCTCCTCGAGACAGCGACTGAATTCGACCAAGCTGAAAATCTAGTGTCGAAAGTCCTGCCGCGGTCGGGACTCGAATCTAGGACCTCCCAGTCAGAGGCCCTGCAGTAACATCAGTTGATTATCGCTGATCATCACTGAACGATCGCTCCCGGTTTATTGTAATAAATACCCGGGCAACGCAAGTGTACTTCAGCTGATACCACTGTGGTCTGTGCTTGCAGCCAGCTACCTGCACGTGTGCAAGCGCGGGGACCCGCAGCTGGAGCAGTGCGTGTTGACGGCGGTGGAGAAGATTCGGCCGAAGCTGATGACTGGCATCCCGGAGCTGAACGTGCCGTCCATCGAGCCGCTCATCATCCCGGAGCTGGTGATCCGACCGTCGCCGCGCTTCTCGGCCGTGGGCAAGGACGTGCAGGTGTTCGGCGGCGGCAACTTCAAGGTCACGCGTCTCAGGTCAGTTCTAGAGCTCCGCCCGTGCCAAACTGTTAAGACTCTTTTCGAAGTACTGGATGTTTAATACAAAATTAGGGCTTCAGTTTTTAAAAACAACTTCATTTATTTATAAAACATCACTCATATACATAACAGTCTTTGCCATACTGCAACACGGTTCTTATCAATGTTTCAGAGACCTCTTGTCTCCACCTTCAGGTTCTATTTTCATCAAGTGCATAGAACATCTAGTCAATTATTGAATATAAACCAGATATAAAAACAGCACACACATTACTATATCCTTAAAAAA
This sequence comes from Teleogryllus occipitalis, assembly GCA_011170035.1. Taxonomy (NCBI): domain Eukaryota; kingdom Metazoa; phylum Arthropoda; class Insecta; order Orthoptera; family Gryllidae; genus Teleogryllus; species Teleogryllus occipitalis. The sequence goes on from BLKR01005388.1 coordinate 19,067, forward strand.
CTGGACTAAAAACACAAACGTGAGAGGTTGCAACCATTCTAGATAATGGTTTAGTTTCACGTCTTTTTCACATTCTAGTCAAGTTTAACGCGTTTGTTGCGGCTTTTGATACCGAAAAATTGATTTGGGGCAAAATATTTGTATGTTCCTCCGCCCAGCCGTTTGCTAGTCGCCAATACTAGCGCTTAAACTGTTCACACGATTTTCTCCACATTAACATTTCCCATTAGCCGAACTTGAATCTCTACGAATATAAAACAATTATTTTGATTTTACAGGATACTTTATATGAACCATGAATGAAATTTCAAATATTTTTTAAAATTACTCCAAATGTTTGGATTTTTTCTTGGATAGAGCAACGTACGCTTATCACAATGGCGTATATCCCATTTCCATTAAAACTTTCAACTTTCTGAAAATTTCAAAAGTTTAAAATTATTTTTCTTCGTACTACAATTGTGGATATATATTGTTTTTCGATGTGATTTTCAAAGATATTTATATAAAGCCATGTACACTTTTTCAATATGAGACGTTTTCATGTAATTTTTACTTTAATAATGAAAATCTTTAAATGTTTTTGAAACCTTTCTTATGACTTCAATATTGAGGCTAGAGATTTTACTTAGTACATTCTATTTCTCAGTATTAGATTTTCTAAATCAAAATTCTGGTGTACCACCATCCTGAAATACCAGCAACTCAAGGATTTTTTTCAAACAAAACTTACAAAATACGCTGGTCTCTAAACATCTGGCAAAAGCAATACAAACTTTTGCAACTATAATCTTCGTTGTCGAAATAAGAGTATCAGGTTTAATTTAAAACAGCGAGAACTAGGGAAATTTCTGCTATAAATACATGCACCAGTTTGTTCCTTGCCTCTCGTGTTCAACATTCGCTTCATCTATAGATTATGCATAGAATTTAAATGTAAATGCTAGCCCACGTATTACCGTCGAGGAACCTCTGGTCGATAGTATTATCTCTCTATGAATCTTCCTGTCATCGCAAATGGGTGCTATTACTACATCCTATTCCATCTTTCGTCGCGGCAAGAAAATGTTACATTGAGCTTCAGTTCATTATTATTTAAGAAAACCATACGAATTGTTGACTCGGTGACCGAGATCGCTAAGAGAGTAGTATCGTAGCGATCTCTGATCGAAGGGTCGCGGGTTCGAGTCTCGACTCGGGCATGGTATTTGTGTTCGTCCTTTCACCCCTTATCATCACCTTTTCGTTTCATCTTCATAGTTACCATAACGTTAACTCCAATAGTAGTTGCTAATGACCTAGATGTTGATGCGACCTTAAATAACAAAAAACAACAACAACAACAAAAAACATACGAATTGTTGCAAGGTGGGCAGGAGCATTCGAGTAATGCCGTGTTCCCGGATAACATTCGTCCTTCTCGGCTGTTGAACACGCACTGACTTCTTCTCTGAGTCTAACTGCTTGGCATCATTGCATTGAAATAACGTCACAATTCAGTGCAACTCACGGGTACTACCCTGTACGTTTAAAATTTGTAACTGTCTCCTTTATCGTGAAAAAGTTGTCATCACTTTTCTGGTAACGCTCGTACTATACTCGTCCTTTTTCAGCCGGAGGACGGAATTGTAAATAAAACAACGTAGACGAAAGTAACCTTTCATTATGGCGAGGGAAATGCTGAATCATACGATGCCGTCACGGGTATGTCCATTGGAGTAATCGTTGTTTTCTCAACGTGACATTTTTTCGGTGCTCCATGCTCACATTTAAAATGTAACAAGATGATGTAAACTTTCACAGCAATTAAATAGTGCCTAGTAACTCATCCATGGATCACAAATATATTTAGAGTACATTTTGAATTGTTTTTCGGGAAAACTAAGGTTAAAAAGATACTCGCTCTAGTGTATATTATACCATTTTTTACGGGTGTCGACTATAATAGCAAGGAATTGGCATATCTCCGTTTACTTTGTGGCACCGCCCCGGTCGGCACAAGTTCTAAGTCCTCGACCGCTCTTCCGGAATATGTGGTAGTGTAGTGTAAGTGTGTGTGTGAGGATAGGACAAGGAAGAAGAAGGAAAGATCGCGCGCGGTCCGTAGCCCGTTTGTTAGGGTACAACTCCGGCATTCGCCTGTTGTTGATCGTGCAGGCGGCCGCTAGAACCGCTCAGAGCAGCCGGTCGCTAGAATTCTCCTCCAGACAGCGACTAAATTAGCTGAAAAGCTAGTGTCGAAAATCCTGCCGCCGTCGGGACTTCAGCCTAGGACCTCCCGATCAGAGAGAATGATGCACTGATCTACAGGACCCGGTACATCGCTCGAGAAAGCTTTAGTCTCCTTAGTTTGTTCTCCGGACATGCAGGTTAATGTTTGGATGCACACGTGCTCTAATGCATGAAAGTGTTTTGATGTAAAGGATAAGAGAGTAAGGATGTGGACATGAAAGATCTCGCGGCGTCTGTGGTCCATTTGTTACGGTGTAGGTCCACCATTCGTCTGGAATCGATCGGTCTATCGATCAGAGCAACTGGATTTTTCCTCAGGGTAGCGACTGAATTCGATCTAGCTGTACAATTCTTATAGTTAGTGACAAAAATTCGTCACTGACGGAACTCAAATTCTAGGATCTCCCGGTCAGAGTCACTGCAGGTGCCACAGCTGTTGTATTAAGGTATCTCAGCTGGTCCTTAGTATTTAAATGTGAATGAAAAATATGAATATTTCACTCATGTTTAGTTTTAAGAGGTGTAGACTATGGAAGAGTTATAGGGTGAAATACCCCCGTCACTTTACTGATATTTTAATATTACTAAAATTCGATAATATTTACAAACAGTTATACAATTTTATGAAGGGGATTACTTCCTCTGCTATTATTAATATTGTTATTCCTTTTGTTGCCCCACTATGCTAATAAATTCTCTCAATGTAAATATTATTTTATTAATTTCACTATCAATTTTAATCATGAGTTTTGAAATACAACATTTTACTCCTTACCTGCTGCATGTGGATGTGTAATTCTATACAGAATCACGATTCCTGGAAGTTCTATTGATTAAAACCAATTATTGAATTGATGGCAACTACTATAAATTATCAGCCTTTTTCTTTCTCAAAAAATAGAAATTTAACATTTATTCTTTTAACATTTATTAAGGTCCTGTACAGCTTTGAATGAAGTACAAAAGCTTCCTGCGACGTCGTCTCAGATGTATTCTCGGATTTCTTCTGACGACGATGTCCGTGGAATGTCGCATTGCCCGTGGTATAATCGCGTTCTTGCCGATCACTAGAATAATTTTAAAATGTTTTCGGAATATCGTCAACTATTTGGTACTTTATAAGATTTGATATTTTGCGTTAAATCAATACGCGGATGCGACTTGCCCTAGCTGTGCTTCCGATGAAACAACTACTCACGACTGTCTAACTTCAGTGAACTTACTGGAAATTCCATCCACGGAGCTATCCTAATATAAATCTTTTCGAAACACGGAGTCTATTTGAATTCAAGACCCAAATTACAATCACAAAAATTACCATTATAATTCGATGCGAGTAATTACTTCGGCTTCTTATCTGCACAATGCCAAGCTATCAAAATTAATCGCTAGTTACTTCACTATCAATTAACTAATACCCAGTCTATGCTGAAAAAATATTAGTATCGCGCAGATTGCTTTCAATGTATTCAGTTCAATAGTTTTCTAGAGTGCTTCTTTGCACCTTCCTACAAAGTACCGGTTTTCAATGCCCTCCCCACATCTTTAGCTCGTAATATTTCCGGGCCCGTGTCTCTCCAAATGAACAGCGCTATGACACCAAGCATGGAATACTACACTTTGTTTATTGGTTGCCCTAACAACTTATATTCTCTGATTCCCGAGCCTGCATACAATCTCATTACTACTAACGCTTGATGCCGATTTTCCCAATCAAATAAAACCCGAGGTTCTTGGCTTATCACAATAGGGATAAAATGTTAGGCTGTCCGTCCTTCAACCTCTGTTGCCCGTCCTTCAACATCTCACATTAAAATTTCCATATTCAAATAACAGCAATCTCATCTTCAATCAGTTTTCGATCAGCTGGAATAGAAAGGTCGGCCGGACGAACAAGGGTACCCAAGCAAAACTGCATTTCCTTCACACAAGATGTCGTACAGTCAAGGCGAGCTGCAGAACGCGAAAGTAGAACTTGTTTTGACCAACTGCTAATGAGTTTCACGAACACTTCGCGAAAATTGAATATATTACGCACTCCAAAGAACACTTAAAAACTAAGTCTCTGATGTAATTTAGTTTCATTTGAGTCTGTTGGTTATGTGTTCTCGTCAAGAAATCGTACTATCTTGTTACTTGTGCAAATTGAATTAACAGTAAGAAGTTTTATATGAAAGTTATTTCCATGACGATCGATAATTTCATCTAAACTCTGAATCGGAACATGAAAAGAGACCAAATTGGTGCTCCGCTGTGTTGCATTCTTCAATAAATACTTCACCTAATTACCGTATGTTACTCACATTGTTGTAAACACAGTGGTCTCTTTCTCAAAAGCAAATAGCGTGAACGTGTAACCTGTCTTCTAGGCTTGGCGACTCCCCAGAAGTGGTTGTAATTCCGCTCAGCTTCTGCGCTCTGGAAGAAACTGGTTGAGTACTGATCTCACCGATCGTTTTACGCGCACAAAAAAAGTTGATGACCACTTACTACTTTACATTCAAATTGCATAACGATCTTCCTGTATTACAGTATCTGGTGTATCCAGAGTGAGAGAGAAAGAAAAGAGCGATTTTACGCACGAGAACCTTGCTCAACTGATGGAAGGAGAACGGATGGTAGAATGCGGTAGGTCATATGCCTGTCATTTTAACATTGAGTTGCGGCGGAGTGGGGGTCACTTTAGCATTGCGCATACGATGTGAAAGCGTTTTATCGAAGTGGATGGTCTTACGTGCAGGCATGTTTTGCTTTCCCTACTGATTTTAAAATGAATCGGAATCTGCCGCCTGCCTATGCGATGGGCTAAGATCTTTGAAGAAACTTACCGGGAGCGGTAAGCTCAGTGCATCAACTGATGTCACTGCAGCGCCTCTAACCGGGAGGTCCTAGGTTCGAGTCCTGACCGCGGCAGGATTTTCGACACTACCTCTTCAGCTAGGTCGAATTCAGTCGCTGTCTGAAGGAATTCTAGCGGCCGGCTGCTCTGATCGATAGTTTTCCGTGGTTTCTCCGATCAACACCATGCGTATTCCGGAGCAGAACCCCAACAAACAGGCCACGGACCGCGCAAGATCTTTCCTTCCTGTTCCTTGTCCTATCCTCTCCCCTTACACACACACTTACACTAACATGCACTACACTACCACATATTCCGGGAGATTGGTAGGGAGCTTAGAGCTTGTCCCGCCTGGGGCGGTGCCCCGCTGGTGGGAGAGTCCTGGTTAGGGAAAACCCCACTAGCCGACGGTAGGTCGGCGCCGGATATCGCCATCCAGCGGGGGAAGATCACCGCCATCTCCCGAGGAAAAAACATGCACTACACTAACGGGAAAAATGACCAAAGCAGTTGACGCGCCCGGAAACACGAAAAAATCAATCAATCAATTGAAGAAACTTCGTCAACAATAAAGAAGCCTGGGAAACAATAGTCTCCTGAAAATATCGAACGTGAAATCGAAAGAAGCTTGCAATGCTCAGTTCGCCGACATTCCACTATTAAGATTTCCAACAGAACTGTCAGACCAGGGCCGCCTAGCGATCTGCTCCGTGGAGGAGCCGCTCCTCGCTCCTTGTTCTTTCTAGCAGCTCCGGCGGCAGACGGAGAAGATTACGTCATATTTTATCGATCGGCTTCTTGCGGCACAGTGGGTCGCATGTTGTTTATTGGGGGTATTTTCCATTTTTCGAACTGAAAATGTATCACTGCTCAGGGAAAGGATTTTCCGACGGAAAAACAGAAATGTTGTTGTAACATTTAAGGGAACATTTACTAGTAATACACATTTTTGTGATTTGAAAGTAAAAAAGGACATTTTTTATTATAACATGGAAAAGAAAATATCTTTGTGGAGATTGCGCCAGATAAGCCAATTTTTTAGTTTTAAAAGAGAGCTCAAGCACATTAAGAAATTTAATTGCTACGACATTAGATTATCATGCTGCTGATTATGAAAAGTATTGTGAAGGTTATGAAAAAGATGTTACTAAATAAACTAATAACGGAAATACTGACAGTAAATTAGATTAAAATTTAAAAAAATCAAGCTAATTGCAAATCAATTATTTTTCTTCTTGCATTTCACATTGTGATCTGTAATAGTACTTCTCATTCAAGATTTACAAATTTTCAAAGAAAAAATTCGCTCACATTTGTACGTTGATCCAAACATACGTAATATTCGAGCAGCATCCCGAAGCAGTTTCGGGAAATGTTTTTGAGTGACATTCTCATAAAATTTTAATAAATGTTTCTTTTGTTTGAAATGTTTCTCTTAATTCAGTGTCACACTGCAAATTAATTATTTCTCATTGAAAATCACAAGTGAAATCTATATCAAGAGAAAAAGGTATAGAAAATATATTAAATTATAATTGTAAATCAAACAAATCCTTAAATCGGATTTCAAATTCCGAACGCAATGTTCTGGATACATCTACAGATTCTCAAAAAATCGATGTTTCGTGAATGTTTGGCACTGAAGCTAATTTTTAGAAGAATGAGAGATTCTTCTTTCCCAAAGGGACAGTTAAAATAAATAAAATTAATCTGTTTTATATTGAGTAATTTTACTGTTAAACAATTCAGGAATATCAAAATACATCCAAAACGTATCTCTTGAAAGGCATTGTTTCTCATTGCACTGTAAACTTCCTTACACTCTCTTTTAGAGTACTTATTGTATTCAGCACCATGATTAACCGAATAATGTCGTTGCAAGTTAAACTTCATGTGATTAAGCACGTTTTTGCAAACCAAACCTTTAGCATAGCTGTCGCCATCTGCGAAAAGATTCTTTTCTTTCCACGCTGCATTGAAAATTGCCGATGCGGAAGTTTCGGTTTGTGAAGTGACTTCTGACTTCGTTTCCGCGACTGGAGTGATTGGGACGCTGACTTCGTTTCCGCGACTGGAGTGATTGGGACTCTGTGCCAAAAGTTATCGCAAGCCGCGCGACGCGGAGCCTCCGATGACTTGCTCTCGGTAGCCAACAAGACTCCTCGTTTTCGATTCGCTCTGCTAGACCAGCCCTGGGTTAGACCATCTTTACCCAACAATCTACTATGCTCACACTTTTTCTTGATACCCGAGCCCCCTAGTCCTCTCTCAGCCCGACAAAGCACGGCCCGGTAGAAAACATCAGCTCCACTCGGAACGTCACGGCTCAGTTTGCAGTGCTGCCTACCTTCTTCGTTACTTGTCATTGCTATCTAGTCCAAGACACGCTATTACCTCAGTCTAATAATTGTGCTATTACGCTCAGTTTTCCGCCGTTGAAGTTGACAGCACTACACTGCTGTGACGTAGACAGAAACCTCCTCTCCCCGCACCCCCCGCTGTGGAGTAGCAAGAAAAAGTGCGCGACTAGTACACCATCATCCTTACAAGATGAAATTGTGTAGCCTCGCAAGGAAACATTATGTGAGTCGGAGATGGCTCTGTTAAGACATTTAATTTAATTAATAAAGCTGATATTGTTAACAATTTATCGCTGAAAGGCAAGGTCTATTTCCATTTGTTCGGTTACGCCAACAACTGTAACTTTAAGTACTGAAGTAACGAGAATGGTTGACCACTGCATCAGCAACCTCTTCATTCCACAAAAGTGAGAGTGGTTCGCTGTGTCCTTATCTGCGATCACATGACCTACAATTTCTAGAATGGAATGGAATTACATTTTCGATTATTGGCCATGATTATGGGCATCTCAACAATTTTGCATCGTGCATTCCGACTCTGCGTCACAATTCAAAACTCTTGACGATAATTTGGCGTGAAAGATCACAGCAGTGTTTCCTTCTGTGTGCAACCGAAGCGGTGTCATGGTGAGAAACTGCATCGCACGGCCGCCATCTTGTTCCCACGGGTCTGACGCCTGCGCAACGAAACACTGCATTGCAGAGCTCCGCACGCAAAGGCATTCAGGCCCCTCCACATGCAGTGGAAGTGGGCACGGAACGTCTCACAGAAGAAAAAATACACATGGCGAAATGCTGTTGCCGCACAGTGGGGGGCCAGAAGAGGGGAAAGTTGGCAAAAAGTGTTTTCAATCGTTTTTCGGCATTTTTGGGATTAGAAAACGCATTTTATAATTAAATAATGATTTATTTGATTGTTTAACCTTCAAATATTTATTTACATAACCTCAAAATTAGAACTTTCATCATGTGACTCTTCTTCCAAAAGTTAATTTGTACTTGAAGACATTAACATTGGCGTATCTGCTCGGTTCAATGTCTTTGTGATAATTTTTCTCTATTCCATTTGCGAAATCAGTGGGTTAGATGAAATTAACAGCCAGTCAAACACTTCCTTTTTTTCTTTCCAGGTTGCATTTTATCTTCCGTTTTTTTCTTCTTTTCAATGTGTTTAAGAACACCATACAGATCCCTCCTTTTTAATGAAGAGCTCTCAGTACCAGATCATGAAGGAAAAATCAAAAAAAAAATAATACTGTAGGCAAAGAAGGCTAACAAAACTAGATGAGCATCATCATAAACAAAATACATTAAGGACAGACACAATGTTCTTGGGCTCAAAAAATGCAATTTTGTTTTTTTACACCATAAAATTCTTTGAACTTTTCTGAACAAGGTGGTATATTTTGTTTTTTGATTTCGGACATTTTAAGCCTTTAAATAGGCATTTAAATACCTGCGCCATGTTGATTTAAATGCCACTCGGGGCAACACTATTCGCTTCTTTTGCCCTTTCCCGGTAAGTAAATTTTTTAAAACTTAGGTGCAATTTTCTCTTAAATGAAGCAAGATATTCACATGATTTTTTTACAGTAGTTTGTCAACTTGAGTTCTAGGTAACAGGCTAAAAAATGATAATTTTGCAATTTTGAATAACAATATAAAATTAAAATAATAGAAAAAACAAGTGTATAAAAAAACTAAAATTTTACAATTTTTTCTGTAATATTATATCAAGAAACAAAATAAATTTTAGCCTATTATCTCAAATAGAATCAGTACTTTCATTAAAAAAACAAGCAGTTTCTACTGCTAACAGTTTCTATAAAAATGGTACAGAAGTATGATATTGTTTATCGAAAGTTAAATTGTAAATGTATATTTGTTTTAGGCTTATGTCAAAACAATCTTTTGTAGACCACTGAAATAAATACATAATGATCAGAAAATAGGTAATTTTAAAATATCCAAATTTCAAGTTCTTATCTTTATGCAATCAAAAGTTATAATAGTTTGAAATGGAGCAAAAATTGTACCAAAAGTAGGCCCAAAACGTTCCGTCTGACTTTAACGCAAAATGGGGCAAACATGGAGCTGAAGAAAACAAGGGCTCAAGAAAACAAGGGCTCAAGAAAACAAGGGCTCAAGAAAACAAGGGCTCAAGAAAACAAGGGCTCAAGAAAACAAGGGCTCAAGAAAACAAGGGGCTCAAGAACAGGTGCGCGTATAATAGTTGCAACCTTGTGCGGAATATCTTTGAGGGATGGGAAGCCCGCCAGTCGTGTTCCAGGAAGCCTGTGTGCTGGGGCGAGGGCTACGGAGTGGCAACCGGGGCGGGCGGCCGGCCAAGCGAGCGGTTTGCAGCAGATAATTTGCAGCGCCCCGTCGCGGGGCAGCGCGTAATTGCGGAGGCTTTCCCCACGGCCTTGAACTTGCGGCCAAGGCCGCCTGCACCACGCGGGTGAGAGGCAGCAGGAGGCCTTGCGAGCGGCACTCGGCGAATGCTGCACTTCGCTCTAGCTCTCGCAAAACGCCTCACTGAACTCCCACGGAAGGGTACTCGTATAAAAAGCAGCGACTAAGGGAAAGTACGAATTAGGAAACGCACATTTTATTTATTATGCGCATCGAAATTATATAGTGTGTAACATTACATATCAACAAACGTAGATATCGGCTTAGGTAGCTCAGATTGATTCTTTGTTAGTGATCTCGGGCGCTTCAACTAACGAGGTCATTATTCCCGTAAGTGTAGTGCATGATTTTTTCATAGGGAGGTGGCGGTGGTCTTATCCCACTGTATGGTGAGATCCGGCGACGGCCTACCGGCAGCTAGCGGGGTTTTCCCCAACCAGGGATCTCCCAAGTGTATAAGGGTTGAGGTTAGAACAAGGAAGACGAAGGAAAGATCACGTGCGGTCTGGGTCCTTTTGTTACGGTAGTCCTCCGGTATTCACCTAGTGTTGATCGGAGAAACGATGGAAAACTACCGATCTTAGCAGCCGGCCTCTACAACTCCTTCGTGGTCAGTGTGCTTGCGAGCACTGGGAAGCTTGTTACATGCGACCTTGGCATGCGTGATCTAAATATTCCAATAATGACACACGAGATTCTAACATGCAAACCTTTAGATTATTGGTTTCAGACGCCCTCAAATGAAGTATTTTCTCCCTTGGATGTTGTTTTATTTCCTCCGTTCACAATATCCGATGTGGACAGCTCCAAACGAATCCTCTAGTTTCGTTATCTTTATTTGTACTGTATGTGAATCGGAACCGGTGACTTTGGTTCACTATAATCGAACGTTCATCACATACGAGTTCACGATTTCCAGAGCCGTGTGAACGTAAAAAAGTGAACGAGCAATATTTCAAGTTTCTTTGGGAAGAGAAAGAAAAGAAATCTAGACAAGTATGAGAAAAGCTCTCTGTGCTCGGCTGAAGATGATTATTTTCGTTAGTTGAGGTTATGTAATGCCTTCTGCGAGCTTCCACGGCGACAGTTGATCGACATCTGTCTCCTGTCCCGTCTCGAAAGTTGATGCGCACCCGGTTAATGACGCACGAGCACGCTGCTTTAAAACTCCACCCAACTCATCGCATTAAAAAAAGAGTCTCATTTTCTTCCATATCGCCGGGAATTGCATGGCACATGCAATCCCCGTGTCTTGGTTCAAAAATTCATAATACACGGCAAGAATATCATTGCTCCCGATTCCACAAATCGTTTAATAATTGATTGTTGGTGATTCCGGGCGCGTCAACTACTGAGATCATTAGTCACAAGCGTAGTGCATGTTTTTCATCGGGAGGTGCTGGTGGTCTTCCCCCACTGAATGGCGAGATCCGGCACCGCCCTACCGTCGACTAGCGGGGTTTTCCTCCAACAGGTATCTCCCACCAGCGGGGCACCGCCCCAGCCGGGACAAGTTCTAAGTTCCCAATCGGTCTCCCGGCATGTTTGATAATGTGGTGCATGTTAGTGAAAGTGTGTGTGTGTGTGTGTGTGTGTGTATGTGTAAGGGGGTGAGGATAGGACAATGAGGAGGAAGGAAAGATTGCGCTCGATCCGTGGCCCGTTTGTTAGGGTACTGCTCCGGCTTTCGTCTGGTATTGATCGGAGAAACCACGGAAAACTACTGATCAGAGCAACCGGCCACTAGAATTCTCCTCCAGACAATGACTGAATTCCACCTCTCTGACAAGCTGGTGTCGAAAATCCTGTCACCGTCGGGACTCGAACCTACGGCCTCCCGGTCAGAGGCACTACAGTGACGGATTGTTTAATACATTCATAAAAGTACCCAGGCTTCTTCAAGCACACCAGACAGGTCTCGCGTTGTCGTTTCACATGGCTACCGACTACATCAACTTGCCTTGGCTATCTTGTGGCATGAATCATTCAGTGTCTTTCTAGAATAATTTTAATTAAGTTTATAATAATACGTAAGTAGTGATTTGTGCTTCTATTAACACGACGGTAAATGATCCCTTCTCCATCAGATTTTTCTTTTCTCCAGTGCCGTGAATGTCGCGTGATTTGCACACACACACCCTCACACACACACACACACACACACACACACACACACACACACACACACACACACACACACACACACACACACCTTTTTTTGTGGACATTAATATCTCTTCATCACCTACGGGACAATCCATTCTCGTCACTCACGCTATTGGCGTCAGTAGCAATAAAGACGTGGAGACGTGATGACTTGCGTTCGAGATGACGCGAGGACGATGGCATGGAGGTGTGATGGGGTGGTGGCGTTGTGCGCAGGATCGAGCTGAACGACACTGCGCTGAGCTTCGTGGCGGGCGTGACGCTGCCGCACCTGAGCTTCGTGAGCGACTACGAGGTGGACGGCCAAATCCTCGTGCTGCCCATCAAGGGACGCGGACAGCTCACCGCCAACATCAGTAAGTCATCACCACCGCACACGCTCATCTCGAGCGTCCTGGAGGAGTAGACGGTTTTTAATTTAAATTTTATTATATAATTACTGGCAAAACCCGGCAGACGTCCTGTCCCTCTCTTCCTTCACCCTCTTTTTCCCTCATTTTCTCTACCTCTTTTTCCATCTCTCTTTCCTCCACACTTTTTCCTTCCCTCTTGTATCGCGACCTCTCTTTTTCCCTCTCTCCTTTTCCATCTCTCTTTCTCTTTCTATTTCCCCTTCACTCTTCCCCCTTCTTTCTCTTTTCCCTTCTCTCTCTTTCCACTTTCATTTCTCCGTCTCTTTCCCCCTGTCATTTTCTCCTCTCTCTCTCATTTACCCTTTCTCCCTTTTCCCCATTCTCTGTCTTTTCTCTTCTTCTCCGTTTTCCCTCCTCTCTTTTTCCTCTTTCTCCCTTCTAATCTTTTTTCTTTTTCTTTGCCAGCTCCCTTTTGCCATCTATCTGTTTCTTCTCTTTCCTCTCTTTCTCCTCTCTATTTTTTCGTCCCCTCTCTCTTTTCTTCTCTCTCTATATTTTCCTCTTTTCCTCTCTCTTCCTTTTTTCTTCTTTCTCTCTTTTCCCCTCTCTTTTTTCCGTCTTTTAAATGCATCTTTTGCACCTCTTTCCCCTTCTCTTTCCCCTCACTTTTTCCATCCCTCTTTTTCTATCTCTATTTCCCTCCCCTTCTCACTCTTTTTTCATCTATCTCTTTCCCTCCCTTCTCTCTCTATCTTGCCTTGCTGATTCCTCCAGGCCTCCTCGTCCTCGCCCCGCGTCACACGGCAACTCCCAGCAATAATGTATAAAGTTATATATAGTTATGTATATATGATGATATATTATTATGTATTTTATACATAATTATTATAATATATTTTATATTCTATTTTATTATCTTTATTTTACTTTACTTCAAAAACATTTAAAAATTGTGTGTGACGTGCTAGGGGGAGAAGTATATTCTCTGCACGTTTTCTTAAGTCTGGGGCCCCTACCCGAAACAATACACAAGTTGAATTCTAAATACGGGAAGAAATAAGCGTTTGGGCGAGAATTGTTAATAAAATATTTGCTCCCATGTAATAAAATATATTTTCAAAGGCAAATCAGCTATAGATTTGGTTCCTTATCCTTCTTTATGTCCTTTGTGAAGGAATATACTTCTGCCACGATAACATGGAGAACGATAATTTGAATATCTATATTTCCCATTGATCTCTACAAGACGTGCACGGATAATGAAGTTACGTTACACCGCTTTCTTTAACTCTCTGATAAAGAAATACCTTATTTCTGGTTTTTCTCACAAAAATGTACTTAAAAAGGAAGGTAATTATTCCTAATTCGTAAATAATCTTTCATTCTTTATTCATTTTACTACGTCATTCAAATATTCGTTTATGTTCCAATGAAAGATTCAAAAGTTGTAAATGACGAGGGTTGCTTCAACACTCCTATTGATTATCACAGGTAATACCACGAGTGCTTTGGAAAAAGTCCCCGACTCTCGAAACCAGGAAAAGCTATTGAAAAATAAATTTTGTTTGCAGGTGATGTCTCAGGCTCTCTTCACCTTCAAGGCAAAATCGTGAAGAGGAAGGGCGCGGAGTACTTGCAATTTGTTGAAGGAGAGACCAGACTGGAGGTGATCTCACCAGTGAAGATTCATCTGGACAACCTCTTCAACGGCGACAAAGCTCTAGGTGAGAATATGCCTTCACGCAACGGAATAGCTTATGAAAATTGACGGATTTCTGAAACTAGTTTTATTTCCCCCTTTAATTAAAAGTATTTGATAGTTTTCCCAACACCAATGCCTATAGTTAGGTATGACATATTGATATCTACAGTGTAGAATATCAAGAATGTCTGGCGTAAGTCTGGAGAATGCTTCACAAATACAAAGCACTGTCATTTTTTTTTCTCTGAAGGCAGTCACTTTGTCACACTTTCAATACGAGAGTACTTTTCTCTGAAATTACTACACATTTTTGGATGCATACTTGCAGGGATATATTCGCTGAATTGTAACTCTGAAATCGCCTTTCAAAAATGTCCTATATAGTAAGCCATTGTAAGATGGCTGTGAAATAGTTATTGTCCGTTTTGGAAAAACAGTGAGGTAAACTTCGAGCGGCCGCGTGTTGAAAACAAGGTTAATCTCGGCAGCGAACACGATGCCATAATTGCATTTGGATAATTCATGCATGTGTTCGACCTTCTCGTCTCTCCGAATCTGCCGAGTAAGCATCCGTTTTTAATACCCCACATGCCCTCCGAGGCAACTTTGACCTTGCCGACAGATAGGCGGATAGTGGCGGCGCGGCGTATGCAGTTAGTACAACGTACAGTGGCTGAAGTGCCGCCATCTTTGCAGTAAATTGAAGCCATGATTATGGCAGTCAAAGAAGCTACCTCTAGAGAAATAAGTGTATTCTAGTATTCCGTAAGGCGTTGGTTAAGGTCGGTTGGACGCAGGACGAACGTAATATAAATCCTTTTACTGTCTGTCCTCACGACCAAAACCCAATGAATTAAAAACAAAAGCACAACTTGTGAGGAGAACGAATTGAGAAACTTTAAAAATACGTTGCTTCCTACATCGGTTATTGTCATAAGAATTGAAGCAATTGAAATGTTATTGCAGTTTTCATAACGCCTGAAAGTGATTGTTATTGCAAGGAAACATATCGCAAATAAGACTGCACATGGAAATAGTATGATTTTCATGACGGTGTCATTAGTAATTTTCAAAAACACAATAATATTTAAATACAGCTGAACGAAAAAGAGAGCAATATAGAAATAAGAGCTGATACAAAAAGCACGTCAATTCAGTATAACAACAGTTCTACACGCAATCTCCAGGCCACGACTCGTCTGTTTTGACTACAAAAAAACATGTCAGCCCCTAGTTTTGCGAGTGTCCACCAGGAGCGCTAAAACCATAGGGTCAGTCACTCTATGTAATATATTCTAGTTCGTTGGGTCAGCCACTCTATGTAGTATATTCTAGCTCATTGGGTCAGCTACTCTATGTAGTATATTCTAGCTCGTTGGTTCAGCCACTCTATGTAGTATATTCTAGCTCGTTGGATCTGCCACTCTATGTAGTATATTCCAGCTCGTTGGTTCAGCCACTTTATGTAGTATAATCCAGCTCTTTGGATCTGCCACTCTATATAATATATTCTAGCTCGTTGGATCTGCCACTCTATGTAGTATATTCCAGCTTGTTGGTTCAGCCACTTTATGTAATATAATCCAGCTCGTTTGATCTGCCACTCTATAGTATATTCTAGCTCGTGGGATCTGCCACTCTATGTAGTATATTCTAGCTCGTTGGGTCAGCCACTCTATATAATATATTCTAGCTCGTTGGATCTGCCACTCTATGTAGTATATTCCAGCTTGTTGGTTCAGCCACTTTATGTAATATAATCCAGCTCGTTTGATCTGCCACTCTATATAGTATATTCTAGCTCGTGGGATCTGCCACTCTATGTAGTATATTCTAGCTCGTTGGGTCAGCCACTCTATGTAGTATATTCCAACTGGTTGGGCGTACGAGTATGGCCGTAGGAGCGGTACGGCGTGCTGCGATTTCCGCTCTTCGACAGGCGGCAGGCCATGAAAGGTCTGAATACTAATTGTGAAAAACCACTACTTGCAATGCTTCATAGCACATAAAGAATTATATTTATAAGTTTTGAAAGGTTCTGAACAAGATGGTACAATTTAATGTCCATCCGAGTATCCAGTGCGGTGAGTGTTGCGTGTTGCCTTGGGGGTTGCCTGCAGTGCAGAGATAATGAGAATCTGATAAATACATTCAGCATTGCTGAACATACTAGCCGTGTATGGAATAATGTGTCACTAATTTTACTTATCCATCGATATTGATTCAGTGGTGAGTTGTAGTTGACATTTACATAATTGAAATGATTGAAGGCGTTATCATTGTCAACAATAGTATTTATTTCAAAAATAGCAGCTTTCGATAGCTTAGCCATCATCATCAGTTTTCTGCTGTCTGGGAGCCACAAAAACGATAAATACTATTGTTGACAATGACAACGCCTTCAATCATCTCACTTATCCATCGAGCCATTGAAGATTTTAGAAAATAGATATGGTGTCCTACATTTGAAGCAGTTTAATGAAGAGAGATTAAATCTGAGCTCGTTAGATGAAATATTAGAAGTATGTAATCTGCAATACAATTAACATTTTACAGAACCGACATCAATGATATGAGAATTTACATACAATCTCATGTTAAGAATAAATAATAATAAATTAATCATATTCTCATAACCCAAAAGTAATGTAAACCAGAGTAACCCAAAACAGACGGGCAAGCTGTGGGGTAGCAATTATGGTTAATAGGAGGTGGAAACATAGGATAGTGGAATATTCCTTTATAAATGAAAGAATCGTCACGTGCAAATTTAAAATAGATAGAGGTTATTTAATACTGATAGGTGTCTACGCTCCTGAAGAAGGAAGGAAAGAGGACACAAAGATATTTTATGACGAACTTCAAAAACAGTTAAGCAAAATCAACAAGAACAATCATGTTCTCATCTGCGGCGATCTCAACGCAAGAGTTGGTAACATTCCAATCCCGGGAGTTGTGGGAGCATTTGGAGAACAACATTTGAATAGAAACGGAGAAGAACTTCGTCAATTTGCGACTTTTAATCAGCTGAAAATTACTAATACCTTTCTCAGAAAAAAGGATATTCATAAATTCACCTGGAGTGCCAGAGGCCACAGATCACTTATAGATTATATAATTGCAAATGACAAAATCTGTAACCAAATAGAGAATGTCCAAGTACACCGAGGAAGTGATATATACTCAGATCACTACCTAGTGATTGCATCTATCACGATGATAGCAAAATGGAAGAAAATGAGGACAAGAAAAGAGACATGTCAAGAAATCTTCAAAGTGTACTTGTTAGAACACGAAAGTATCAAGCGATTTTATCAAAATCGATTACAACAGTATCTATTAAGTGTACCTACTGTTAACGATGTGGATGAAGAATGGCAAAACATAAAGAATTGTATAGAGAGGGCCGCAAGCGAAACAATAGGAAAGAAAAAGAAGAATAGAAAAACAAAAGGACTGAGAATATGGAACGACTGTATAGCAAAAGCGGTAAACGATAAAGAAATAGCATACAGAAATTTCCTACAAAACAAAACACCCGAAGCAAGGGAGAAATACATACAAAAAAGGAATAATGCTAAACATTTAATTAGATCTGCACATTACGATTCATGGGATAGATTTATAAGTAATATAGAAAACGATATACATGGAAGGCAAATGTTTGCTTATAAGGTATTTCGGCATCTAAATAAGCCACAGAAAGATGTTGCAGATATACAAATCATTAATGAAGAACAATGGAAAGAACACTATAGAAAACTTTGGTGTACAGAAACTATCGACTCTCAAGAGGAAGAGCTCTGTTACAACAGTTCGGTGGACCTCATCTCCTTGGAAGAATTTAAGTTAGCATTAAAAACAATGAAAAACAGGAAGGCATGTGGCCCTGATGGTATTAACATGGAACTTTTAAAATATGCAGGACCTATCTGTGATTTTAGGTTGCTTCATCTGTACAATGAATGTTGGAAAAGCTATAAAACACCTAATAGCTGGAAAACGACGGAGGTTGTATCTATCTTTAAAAAGGGTCAAAGAAATGAGTGCGGGAACTATAGAGGTATTAGTCTCATGAATGTCGCTTATAAAATATTTGCAAAAATAATTAATACTCGATTAAAAATCATTACAGAAGTTAAATTACAAGAAGAACAATCGGGATTTCGGAAAGGACGCTCATGCAGTAACAACATTTTTAGTATCAAAAGGATTTTAGAAAAACGACGAGAAGTCAATATGGAGACCCATTTAGCCTTTATTGACTTCGAGAAAGCCTTCGACAGTGTGGATCGAGTCAAATTGTGGAATGTAATGAGTGAAAGTGGCTATCCTGAACACCTAATAAATACCATAAAAAGTTTATATATGGGCACAAAAATTATAATTAACACTGGTACGAAGAAAACTGAAGAAATTTTGACAAATGGAGGACTCAAACAAGGATGTAGTTTATCTCCAACGCTATTTAATATTTATGTAGATGATCTTATTAAAAAATGGAAATGTATGGTGGGTCCTGGAATCCAGTTAAAGAAGAACAAACATCTAAATGTTATTCTTTATGCAGATGACATAACAATACTGCAAGAAAGTGAAGACGAATTACAAAAAGCCGTATACAAACTACATCTACTGGGAGGGCTCGAATATAATCTCCGGATATCAAAAAAGAAAACAAAGGTTATGGCCCATTATGGTAAACACCCCGTTCGCTCAAAAATAGTAATTGACGATACAGTAATCGAACAGATTTCTAGTTTCAATTATCTTGGTTGCGAGATCAGTTATGACAGAGATAAAGACATAGAGAATAAGACCAATAAATTTCAATCACTATGTGGCATAATAAACCGAACACTTCAGAACAAAACAAGGAAAGACACCAAAATAAAATTTTATAAAACAATGGCTGCTCCAGTCCTCATGTATGGAAGTGAATCGTGGATAGCAAAAGAGAGAGATAAAAGTAAAATCCAAGCAGCGGAAATGAGATTTCTCAGGAAAGTTAAAGGCTGCATAAAACAAGAACACATAAGAAACGAAGATATCCGTAAAGAACTGGATATATATAATATAAATGAAAAGATAGAGGAATACAGAGAATCATGGAGACGTCACATTGGAAGAATGGGTGAAGAAAGAATTCCACGCTTAGTGATGCAATACCGACCGAAGGGTAGGAGAGATGTCGGGAGGCCCAGAAAGAGATGGAGCTGAAGTGCAAGTGAAGACGGAACAGGCATTCATGCCTAATCCCTGAAAGGAAGAAGAAGAAGAAGATATTCTCATAATCTCGCATTAATCTGCGGATTTTATCCTTCAATGGAAAATGCAATCTGTTAGGTTGGTTATTTATTTTCAAGCATTAGGAATATTATATGCGTATTTTATAGTGCCTATAAATGCCTATTTTACTAAAAATGCCTATTTTGTGTTTAAATATTTAAATATCGCCTATTTCGTATTTATTGAACAAAAAGCAATTACCTTAATCTAAAAATTAAAAATATGTAGGTTTTCTTAGTTTTTATCCTGCAGAGCGCTGGTGATTGGCGCGTGGAAGGTCGGTTGCGAGTGAAGGGCCGTGTGTGTGTGTGTTGCAGGGGACGCGACGAACGCGGCTCTGAACGAGAACAGCGAGGAGCTGAAGGCCGTGGTGATACCGGTGGGCGAGAGGGTGGTGGCGCAGTTCGCCATCGACACGGCCAACAAGATCGCCGCCGCCATCCCCTACGATCAGCTCCTGCCCAAAGAATAACCTCCTGCAGAAGCGCTTCCAGCCGCACAGTCAGCTGCGGTCATCACTACGCAGTGTCAACTGTCCGGTTGCCGTTGCAGTTTTAACTGAAAATGTGCACCACCCAATAGTGTACTTTCAAATAACCAGTTACAACTGCAATATTTTATCTATATATATTTAAATGCCCAAAGACTAACCCTCTACCGCATAACCACACCAGAAATTATGCACTTCCAACTGATCAGTTGCAACTGCACAATTTTATTTGTACATTCAAATGAAAAGTAAATTCGTTTCATCTACAGTTGAATCAGCAAATGATATTCTAGACAAGCAGATTGAAATGCGGTCATCTGTAATTTTAATGCACGAGTTCGTCTCCAGTTTTAACTTGGCTGTTTAAACTGCAGATAAAACTCACAGTATCAATTGCTCATTCAAATACGTAGTTTCAACCACACCATATATTGAATGCACGACGCGGCTAACCATACCGCGCAATTGTGCACTTTCAACTGCTCGATGTGAACTGCAATTTGAGCTGCACGGTTCCAATTTCGCAGTATTAATGGAGAGTAGACTGTTAAAACTGTCCAGGTGGATTGCACATATGGAGATCTAAGAGCATGGGTTGATCCATTTGCGCACATCCTGGAAGTATTCAGTTCCTCCGAGTAAAAAGGAAGAAGCATGTAAACAGTTCCTTACATTAGAACGGGGAAAGGAAGAAGACTGTCAATTCAAATTAGGGAAAAAAAGTCAGCAAAAGAATGAACTAAAGCTTCTTTTATATTATCGGGTTTCGAGTATCGCTTATCCCCTGTTATATTTCAATCAAGAGAAAATTATGTATTTTAAAATTTAATCGTTTCCCAATAGATCTTTAAAAATGTACATTTTGTCATTCATAATTAATCTTTTTGTCTGTAAACAGGAATTTTACATACTAAATTAGTTTAAAAAATTAACAAAGAGCCGTTTCCCTTTTGGCTATGATAATGTTATAGTCATTTCCGTTTCTAGAATTGAAGAGCCAGAATTGACTAGCGTCAGATTTTTCTTGGAGACTTTAATTGAATCAACACAATGAAAACTGTTGATTCAGTGAGACCCTGGAAAATCCTTCCTGAAAATCCTCAATAAGATGCAACTTCTTCCTTTGAATTTGTGATTTATCCTATCATGAAACGCTTTTTCTGTGAAAATTGAAGGGCTTTTATAATATTGAAGTGATATGAGTTTACTCAACTAGATAGTAAATCTGTTAAATATATATCTAAATCAAAGAATTTGAGAATTCTTTGAACTGTTTTTATGAACTTTTGTAAGTACTTATTTCTTGTAGTTCTCAAAGTTGTAAATCATAACTATTTTTGGAACTTGAGATGAAATAAATACAAAATGAGTTCACAACCAGTGTTTACCAATGATACATCTGTTGTAATCTGTTCTAGCATAGAAGCTTATGAAAGCTTCTTTGATTTACTATCCTTATATATCCAAGTCCTGTCTCATCTCTGTGAATATCCACCTCGTACACAGTCATAATAAAGGATCTTTCGAATAGGCAAAATGCATTTGACCCCTCCAATGAATTAAATGACACAAAATTGCTTAAAACTTTAAAAGTTTCCTACACAACTAATGTTTAACAAAATTATGTTTAACAAAAAAATGATTATCTATTTTTCATCCATTACACATTTCAAGAATACGGAGTACACTAGCGGTAACCCGTCAAAAATCATCAAAAAGCAAATCTTGCATTAATAAAAAACAAAAATGTGCAATGCAGTGCGAATTGTTTTTTATTTGAAGAATTCCTTTATTATAAATTTTCTCCATCAAATCGCTCTGAAAATCACTTTTATTAACAAACACTTTAATATAGAGATGTACTTGAAATTGGTCATGGACAAAGAAGGGTTCTTCTACAACTTACACTCGCGAAAATGCAGAAAATATGCTGTACGTTCGATTTTCAGTTCATAATAATAATAATGCTCCCAAAAATCTATTTCAAGGACAAATAAGCAATAAATTTTGGGCTCTTATCCATGTTGTCCTTCGGAATAATACTTCCTGCCGCGACAACATTGAATCGATAATTTGAATAACTACATTTCCTACTGAATTCTAGAAGACGTGCACAGATAATGAAGTTACATTTATTCCTTGTACACCGTGTTATTATATTCCTTGTACACCGTGAGAAAGTAAAAATTCACGCAACTTTTGTTAAAACAGTATCTACAATATAAATATACGAGGAAAGAAAATTATAAACACGACCAAGCGAAGTGAGTAACTGAAGCGGCAACGGTCCATCAGAGAAATACCAACGGTGAGACTAGTCGCAAAATGAGACGCAGGTTTGTGACGTGAGGCAGTGTAACTCGCGGTGAGTTTCTGCGAACCACTGCTTATTGGACGTGAAAATATTTTTTAAAACTTTAATCAAATACATCACAAGTTACTTCGTCGCTTGATTACTTTTCAAGTTCCTACCCCATGAATATAAAGTTAGTAATTCTGAGCACAGAGCACAAATCTGAATAGTCTGTGACAATCAGAAACAATTCATGCAAATATTATACATTGGATATACTCGTACATTTCTCATTTCTACACTAAACATTTTCAGTCTCCCCAAAAATTAGACTTATACACTTATGTGAAATTATTTAATTCATAACTTTTACTATTATATCAATAAAATCTATTCAAAATACATTAATGAAATTCAGAACAGTGCAGAATCATTTTACAAACAGAAGTTAATTGTGGGAATTCTGATGTGGTGTTGTTGACGTTCTTATGAGAAGAAATAGAAGAGGTCATCTTCGTCAACATATTATTTTTATTAAGATAGCCCGCTTTAAGAATGTATCAGAATGTAATATCAGAATGTATTTATCTTAATTTATATTTATAATCTGAAATTTAAACTGCTATTATCTGTATTAAATCCCCCCCACCCCGTCGCATTTAATTTTTTTGCAATTTTATCTGCTATATGTTCCGTATCTTTTGCAATCATATAATGTATCCTTTATTGGTATTTTATAATGTTTAATTTGAACTGCTACTAATCCTCCCGTTGCGTTTCAATTTTCGCAATTTTATCTGCTATTTGTAACTAAAATTTAAATGTATCTATTAATTGTAATTTAATTTTCTATCTTATTTTGTATTTTATTTGTAATTTTATTATATTTTTCTGTACTTTGTAGACTGACGATGACGACAAAGCTGTCGAAAGCTTTAATCTTAATAAATACAATATGTTGACGAAGATGACCTCTTTTATTTCTTCTCAAACAAGTTAATAATATCCATATTTTATAAAAATGAAGTATATTTATAGAAATAGATCTGAGGCGTTGTTATGTGGCAAGTGTTTATTTTTCCATAAAGCTTTTTCAGTCGCATTGCAATTCTAAGGCGGCTGGAGGCCCCGATACAGACAAAACAGCCGAATAAAACGAAATATTCACCGAGGCCACACAGACCGCAGCGCACAGTTTCTGTTGACGGTTAAGCGTCCAGTGGCTTTACCAAGCGCGCAGAAGCCCCTGAGAGGTGCGTGGGCGTCCTCAGTCCTCCGGGAAGAGCAGGCGCGTGGGGTAGGTGGCGAGGATCTTGGCGACGAGGTCCTGCAGCGCGTCCTGCAGCGAGCGCTGCAGCGCCGGCCGCAGCTCCTGCAGCACCTTGGGGAAGTGCGCGTTGACGGCCGCGTTCACCACCTCGCCTGCGAAAGCGCCGCGCTCGCGTCAGTACGACTCCGCACATTCGGTTGATTGATTGATTGATTGATTTTCTCGTGTTTCCGGGCACGTCAACTGCTTTGGTCATTTGTCCCGTTGGTGTAGTACATGTTTTTCTCGGGAGATGGCGGTGATTTCCCCCCGCTGGATGGCGAGATCCGGAGCCGACCTACCGTCGTCTAGTGGGGTTTCCCCCTAACCAGGACTCTCCCACCAGCGGGGCACCGCCCCAGCCGGGACAAGCTCTAAGCTCCCGACCGGTCTCCCGAAATATGTGGTAGAGTAGTGCATGTTAGTGTAAGTGTGTGTGTAAGGGGAGAGGATAGGACAAGGAAGAGGAAGGATAGATCGCGTGCGGTCCGTGGCCCGTTTGGTAGGGTACTGCTCCGGCATTCGCCTGGTGTTGATCGGAGAAAGCACGGAAAACTACCGATCAGAGCAGCCGGCCGCTAGAATTCTCCTCCAGACAGCGACTGAATTCGATCTAGCTGGAAAGCTAGTGTCGAAAATCCTGCCGCCGTCAGGACTCGAACCTAGGACCTCCAGGTGAGAGGCGCTGCAGTAACATCAGTTGATGCACTGAGCTACCGATCCCGCGGTTTACACATTCAGCATTCGCCGAGCAGCGAGCTAGCGCTCGCCCAATTCCGAACAGCTGACGTGTTCGGCAAATGTTCGCTCCCTTCGATGTGTCCAAAAGACAGGCAAAGATACGCGGTGGGTAGGGCAAACCCCGAATGTTTGTCACTCGGCAAATAGCAAGCAACTTCCAATCATTTGTATTTCATTTTATAATAATATAAATCAACAGATAGATACTGGATGGTTTGTTTCGACAATAACGTCATTCACTTGTTTTTACACTTTTTTTTTGTAAATAATATTTTCTGATACTCCTAAATATCACAAAAAGTTCCATATTATGTTTTTCACCTTTTACAGGCGTACATTCTTTTAAACAACGTCCCGTCATTGAACTTTGAAAACATAATTTACGCCAAATTTTCTTCGCAACATATCCATCGTTGCATCTTTCGCACACACAAAAAACAATATAACCAGAGGCCACGATCAAGGAGCTGAACATCCAGAGACATGTACGTTTTACACGATTTAAAATTAAGCCGAAAAAAAACACCAACAAGAAACAACAAACAAAGAAAAACAATAATAAAAACACAAGTCATCCTGACAATACTGATAAGGTTTAATAATTAATAATATTCCAAACAATGTCATCATCACCATTTTTCCTTTTCCGTTAGTGAACGCGCGCGTCCGGAGAACGATGGAAAGAAACGAGGCAAAAAGTTGCGCAGTTGGAATGACTGTTTTAATCTTTGAACTTGCAAACATACTGTTCGACATCAAAATATTTTTACATAAAAATATGTTGGAAAAGTTGCATGGAACATATTAGGTTGTTTTACGCACACCGCGAAGGTCGAAAACCTGAGCTTTCGTATTGCTACGTATTTCCGAAACGTTTAAAAATACCTTTGAAATTATGCTTGACTCAGACATCATTTGTACATATTGTACCACTTGTTCATATTCAACGTTTCTTATCGTTTCAAGGTTTGCGTTCGTCGTTCTGGTTTCACTTGATGTGGGATTAACCAGAACTTAATCAAGTGTAATAAATACATATCTGTATTATTTACTAGCTTTACAAACATAATTTCCCTCATTTGTATGCCAAACTACTTTTACGGGCAACTTGACACTACGCTATGCATTTCCCAAGTTAATGGCGACTGTGAGGCCTTCAATGTTTGCGGTTAACATAAAACATCCTTGAGTTCATGCAACGCACAATTACCAACGTATTTTAAACGCAAATACTTTTAGAAAAATATACCTCAAAAAACAGTTGGACAGTAAACACATATCTTTTATTTGTTTTAGGAAAACCCTAACCTTTAAAAACAATTGTACCTATCTGCGTGGTTCACTACATAAAGACTTGGTTTAAAATTTCCATTGCGTTACACAATGAACGTCCACAAGCAGAGGCAAGGAGGAGGGGCTCTTGGAGTTTTAGCCCCCTCTTCACTTAAGTCAGTGACACATATTCAAAAACTTAGCTTTTTACTAATTTTCCAAACTAAAGGAAGTCATTCAATATATCAATTGTATATTTATAAATATTAACTATAAGCCAACAAATTAAATTTTATTTTATATTCATCACAAAGTAAAATGTATTTGTAAGAAAACCAACTCGGACGCGCACTATCCCTGTAGTCTTCATTAAGTTTTACCGTTCTCTGTCAATCAACCGATTTCGTATAGTTCGCTGTGTGCAAGAAACAACGGATGTAAAGTGAAGCAAGACTTTCGTGAGTAGTGAAGTTCTCACCGAGCATTGGGTCTCCCCCGAAGAGGTTGTCGAGGCGCACCGCGGCCTGGCGCACCTCCTGCAGCAGCACCTGCAGCTCCTTCAGCGCCAGGTAGCTCTCCCCGTCACGCTCCTCCGCCTCCGTCACCAGCACCACCTCCGCGTCCACGTCCGCTGCGCACATCACCACCATCACTTCCGTGGATCAGGAACTCAAAGCTCTCCCCGCCGCACATCACCCGGGCCTGTCAACTTCCATATGAGCTACGCTTTCAGACGATAATTGCAGTGGCGCACTCTACCTTTGCACTTTATTGCAGGAACTAAAAGACACTGCTGCCAACGTTATTGAGAAGACGCGTGGGCCAGCTCTACGCTACCGCTATCTACTCGCGGGACTTAAGAGCGCGCATTCGCTGGAAGCGACAGCGCTGATCCAATTTATGCGGCCTCAGTTCTTTGTATAAATATTTATTATTATTATTATTATTATTATTATTATTATTATTATTATTATTATTATTATTACCTGGCGTTTTAGGTCGGTAGTGCGACTTCGCTACCGGTATCCCCCTTCCCTGGGCCTAGTTAAATTCCCATGCTTGGAGGTAAGAGCGACATGAGGCAAACATGACGTATTCTCTTCACCATAACTAGCAAGACCCGCCTGCTTTGGCTTTTCCTCGTCACACAGCTACAGAAACTGGGACGATTTCAAAGGAAAGCTACAATTCTATTTTTGCCTCGACCGAGAATCGAACCCGGGGACCACAGCACGGGGAGCAAGTACGCTGCACATGAGCTATCCCAGAGGGCTGAGTTAGAAATTAAAACATTTTTATGTACGTTAATATTAAGGTTATCTATAGATAAAGGCATCCATTATTTCATACGTAAGAAAAATCTTAGCACAACAATAAAATTCTTTAACAATACAGAAATTGCAATTAAAATCCGAGCGATTGTATTGGCATTTCGTCAAAAAATCTCGTACCCGTAAAAACGAAGGGTTCATCCTACTAGATAGAAAAGTAATTGCCGCCCTCCTAGCGTTAATCAGAAAAAAAGCACGGAAAACTACCGATCAGAACAGCCGGCCGCTAGAATTCTTCTCCAGACAGTGGCTGAATTCGACCTAGCTTTTGTCGAAAATCTTGCCACTGTCGGGGGTGGAACCCTAGGACCACCCAGACAGAGGCTCTACAGTGGCATCAATTGCTGAATTCGCCCTAGCTTGTGTCGAAAATCTTGCCACCGTCGGGGCTGGAACCCTGGGACTACCCGAACAGAAGCTCTGCAGTGCCATCAATTGCTGAATTCGACCTAGCTTGCGTCGAAAATCTTATCACCGTCGGGAGTGGAACCCTGGGACCACCCTGACAGAGGCTCTACAATGGCATCAATTGCTGAATTCGACCTAGCTTTTGTCGAAAACCTTACCACCGTCGGGGGTGGAACCCTAGGACCACCCGGACAGAGGCTCTGCAGTGGTATCAATTGCTCAATTCGCCCTAGCTTGTGTCGAAAATCTTGCCACCGTCAGGTGTGGAACTCTAAGACCTTCCGGAGAGGCTCCGCAGTGGCATCAACTGCTGCCCCGAGCCAGCTAGGCGGGAGTACTCACTGGCGTTGAGGTTGAGCGGGCCCGTGCCGTGCATGGGCATCGAGAGCAGCTGGCCGTCGGCGGCGTAGGTGGCGCGGACGTGCAGGCGCGGGAAGGACAGGCGCAGGCGGATCTCCGTCTTCCCCTCGTCCACGCTGCAAACACACACATTGATTCATTAGTGATTCCGGGCGCGTCAACTACTCATTAGTCCCGTTACTGTACTGCAAGTTTTTCATCGGGAGGTTGACCAAATGGCGCGATGGTGTACTTTGAAATTCCGGGGTAAATGGCGACTGATAGATTGCTAGTCATTCCGGGCGCATCAACTACTATAGTCATTAGTCCCATTTGTGAAGTGCGCATCGGGAGGTGGCGGTGACCTTCCCCCACTGGATGGCGAGATCCGGTGCCGACCTACCGTCGACTAACAGGGTTTTCCCCAACCAAGTAACTCCCACCAGCGGGGAACCGCCGCAGTCGAGAGAAGTCCCCAACCGGTCTCTCGGCATGTGTGGTAGTGTCGTGCATGTTAGTGTATGTGTGTGGTGGGGAGGGTGAGGATAGAAAAAGGAAGAGGGAGGAGAGATCGCGCGCGGTCCGTGGCCCGTTTGTTAGGGTAGTGCTCCGGCATTCGCCTGGTATTGATCGGAGAAACCACAAAAAAACTACCGATCAGAGCAGCCGGCCGCTAGAATCCTCCCCCACACAGCGACTAAAGTCGACCTAGCTCATAAGCTTGCTCATAAATTGCTCATATTTTTGAAATATTGTTCATGACCCTATTTCAAGATCTGTCTTTCAAGAACAGAATTCATTAAGAAAAAAATCACTATCTTCAATATTGTAGTTGTAGGAAGACGCCTAAGAAAACTTGAAATATACAATCCGTAGAAAAAATAGGAGCGGTTTTTGAGAGAAAGTTTTTTTTATAAACTGCATTAAACTTAAACACAGATTAAAAATCTATTTTTTTAAATTGTACATTAATTTTTTAAAGAGCTGATGTTTTAGAACAGATTTTGTATGACAAAAATCTCAATCTTCAGGTTTGTAGTTTTGAAATGTAAACATTTTGAAAATTTCGAAATTACAGAGTTGCCTGGAAATAAGACTAGCACCACTTTTTTTATCGTCCTTTGATACTGGATACTGGTAGATTGAACGATAAAATATTTTTAAACTTTCAGCTGTTTTTGATAAAATAATTCTTTAAACATTTTTAAAAACTGCCTATATTTCACGCCAAATTACGAGATGATTGTTTAGAATTTCGAAAAATTGTACATGACCTTATTTCAAGATCTATTTTTAAAGAAGAGAATTCATTAAGAAAAAAATCACTATTTTCGATATTGACGCGTCAATATTGTAGGAAACTCCCAAAAATTGAACTTTTGCAAGTTTCGAAAAAACAGATATTTCAACCCAAATGAGACCGACATCGTTCTTTTAAGCGTCCTTTACACCATTCGAGGATACATTTTAATCAAAAAATTTTGAATTTGAGAAATGTTTGAAAATGTTCAGGTTTTGTATCAAGACGTAAAAGTGAAAATATCAGTTTCAAATTCAAAGAACCTTCAGTTTATTTAAATGGATCGGAGAATATCAATTTTGGAGAAAATCGATTGAACGGTTTAGGCGTTGACCACAGACGGACCGAGAGATGGACGGACAGACCAACGGACGGACAACCATTTTGCCATCAATCGATTTGTCGGTATAAATGATCCACAAAACATGGATTCTGAAAACACATCGTGTTCGAGGAAGTTATTTACTATATATACCAAGAAGAACTTCTTTTTCGTTTACACGGATTGTCAATATGAGTTTTTTCGGCCGAAAATTCTTCGTTTTTCGGCGCACGATTACAATACTTTCTCTTCTTACGAAGGAAGTGCTTGAAAGTAAAAATTAAGTTTTGAGTTATACGTGTTTCAAATTTTCGCTGGCAGGAATCACATACGCAATGGATTATGGAGTAAACGTTATGGAGTAAACGAGTAAGGAGTAAAGGTTATGGGGTAAGCTTTATAAAGGCTTCATTTAAGTTCTTCAAATGAACTTGTAAACTCGAACAATCCTTTCACACTTGCAAGTGCATGCTAGCGAGCGATCACCGATCACAGAAGGCGCTTCTATAGTCAGGAGCTGACTTGTTTGCGTGCGGGGAGTAAGGTGTCTTTGACTTCTTCGTTTTACATATTTTCGTTTGCCGTTTTAATTTTTGCCTATGGACACTTGGAGCTATATATTTGGGGCAGTTAATAGTTGTGGTCTAGGCGGAGAGGAGGGCAGCTTCCAAGAACACCGAGAGAATTTTTAAGCCACGCAAGAGATATATTCTTTGTAGCCACGCAATTAAGTCAGCTCCCAACACTACCATAATTGTGCTATCGCTTGACTGATGAGATTTAAGCTCTCGGGCCTCGTTCTAGAGAACTGCATTGAAACGGTCTGTGATTCTTCTGCACTTCAACGCCGACTTTGTCGGAAAGCTAGCGCGTTCCCGTGACGACCTTGCAAACTACGTGTATATAACTTCCTTTTCCTTTTAACTGTTCAACTACACAATGTATTTTGTGTTAAGTTAGTGTGTCATCACTGAAGCCAATTAAAATTACTCTCCACTGATGCGTTATTCATAGCTGTAGATGATGTCTTATTCTTTGCGAATAAGAGATGTTGACAACATAACTACATTATCGGCAGCGTATAAGCGACTCTGACAGTTCTCTCTTCACGTTCTCTCTACGTCATGTGACCTGCTCTGAAACAATCTACTGTCGAGGATGTTTACTTTTTTTCAGCCAGGATTCAGTGTTGCTCATCTGACTCACACGAAGTCGCGAAGGCAATAAGGTTCGACTTTGGCGAAAGTTATAAACATCATATCAAGACGTGTCATAGCCTGTCAGTAACTGTTAAAGTTTTGAGATTTCATTTATGTGTGATGTAGGTGGGGCTATGTGCGTAGTAGTATGTGGCAACAGTGCATTGAACTGTCAGAGTCGTTTATATGCTGCAAAGTACTGTAATTTGAGTATATATGCTTATAAAATTATATAAAATAACAGAAATCAATCAAAATTTGTAATGGCCAAGTTTAGCTTGTGTTGCAATTCATGAACAAAGATGAACGTCGGTATATTCGTACTTGCACCACTAAGATAAGAAAAATCTGAAGTGGGACACGAAGGTTTCACAGAATCTTTCCCTCCGAAATCTTGCTGACAGATCATCTCCCTTCTCTCCCCCTCATCCCTCTCCCTCTCAACACTTTTCTCTCTTTCTCTCTTCCTACTGTTCCTGATTCTTTTCTCCCCTTCCGGTTAAACGAGTTTCTGAAGCGTCTGGTCTGGAGGAAATCCATGGATAGTAAAAAGGTTACACTTTTCTGGAAAATTTTATGTTATGATTTGAAAACTTTAAAGAAAAAGAGGTATGGTCTCGGTAAATTTTGAAGCTCATTGACATTTCGAAAATTTATCAGAAAATTTATCAAAAATCAGAAACTATTAAAGATAGTGCTTTTTCACAGCATGTACATTGAGTCTTTGTTATCACTTCAACATAGGTAAATTTTAATATTTAGAATAGGTTGTAAGTTTTTTTACATTATTTTTTTCCTTAAATTAAAAAAAATATTGTCGAAATACTTGTGTATGTTAAATTCCTGTGTTAAAAACAAGACTAAACCACTTGTAATAAGCTGTGAAAGTTTACTACACCTACTGTCCATAGTTTTAAAGAAAATTTTCCTTGAATATGAAAATTTGTAACTTAAAGAAATTGCATCTCGAGTTTCATCAACAAAAAAAAAAGCTCATATAACCAGCAGTTGGCGCTTTGTAGCGTTCTATTAGTTCAAATTAGCAATACAACAATGGATTAACACTAAAAGTTGCAAGAACACGCAACCAGGGAGCTCCAAAACTGACTGCGCGCATGGATTCGACAACAATGCGCGAGCGCTATGGCTGGATTTTCATAAGCCAAGTGCAAGATCATAGTCCATTCTGCTCGATTCATGCCTTCAGCAGAGACAGTATTTTGTCTTATGTCATAATCATAATATTTCTACTACCTGTCGATTGTTTCATCAGTGAACCGACCTCTCTCATAGTTTTCCCAACACTTAGTTTGGTAGTACTAAGTATTTGCTTCAATTTTGTCAGTCTGATTTTTTGTCAGCCTACTCGCTTCTGAATGTTGCTTATGCATTCAAAATTTCGTGTAGCAACATTTGTACATTATGATTTTTATTCCTCATACACTTGAACTCTTCAGAGTCACCATCATCAAGACAATACATACATTGAACACATCTTGAAAATCAAACTGTCGAACCACGCCCATATTTGATGCATGCATTTATAAAAGTAACGATATGTCAAGTTCTACAGCGCGTCAAACCAAAAATTGTAAATTGCATTTTGAAAAGCAAAAACGAAATCATTAAAAAAACACACGACTCTATATTTTTGAAGGGTGGACCCCTCTCCATCTCACCTTAACGCGCCCCCGTACACTTGATCCCTTCAGAGTCACCATCATCAAGATAATACACATATCTAACACACTATATCGTGAAAGTCAAACTGTCGAACCACATCCACATTCGGTGCATGCATTTATAAAAATAACGATATGTAAAATCCTAAAGAGCGTAAACCAAAAATGTAAATTGCATTTTGAAGATCAAAAATGATTTTTTTAGAGCAAAGCAAATCAAATCAAATTAAAGAAATGCAAAGAAAAACAAACAAACACGAATCGATATTTTTTTGAAGGGTGGACCCCCCTCTGACTCACTTAAACGCGCGCGCGCGTGTGTGACGTGCGTGACTCACGTGACGTCGCGCAGCTGGAAGGAGGTGGTGTCGAAGACCTGGACGTCGTTGGCCACGACCTTGAGCTTGGCGCCGTGCGTCAGCTCCAGCTGCTCCAGGCGCAGCGGCTCCAGCGGCGGCACGTTCAGCTCCGGCAGCCCTGCGCGCGCATGCGCGGAACGGCGCCTCAGGACCAGTTCACTCAGAGGTTGCCATTGCAACACTTGCATATTGTCCGAATAACATTTACGTCTACTTGACAGCTGGGGGTGGGGCAGATTTATTCGGGCGGCAGACACGGAGTTGTGAGGTCGTTCGTGCATCAGCTCGCAACAGCAGCATTAGCAAGAAGCAAATCGCAAAAGGAACTCACAACAGAGGATGACACAACCGCACACACGATGAGTAATCAAAGAAATAATGGTGCTCTTCAATTTGCTGTTGCTTTGCGCTGTTAGATTTCATTTTCTTCCTAATAAGTATCGGCAACCCTGCATTGACATTAGCAGAATTTGCAATCTGATTGTACAACGGAACCCCCTCTCCCCAGTCAGCCGCTAGCTGTCGAGTAGAAAGAAATATTATTCGGACAATAGGTGTTCGCTCTAGGTGACCGTGGATATCATGCTCCCCCTCTTCCCGAAATTTGTAAGAGGCCCCGTATGCATGTATGTATTTGGCATTTTGGGTCGATAGTCCGACTTTACCAACTAGCCAACGGTGTCCCCCATGCCTGGGTCCTGTTAAATTCCCATGCTTAGAGGTAGGAGTGACATGTGGCGAACATGACATATTCTAGCAAACTCCGTATGTGGCGAACATGACGTATTCTAGCAAACATGACGTAACTAGCAAACTCCGCCAACCTGAGATTTACTTCGTCACACAGCTACAGACACTGAGACGATTTTATAGGAAAGCTATAACTATTTTGCCTCGAATCGAACCTGAGACCACCTCCCGGGAAGTTAGCACGCTGGCTATGAGCCATTCTAGAGGCCGTAGGTATTCTTAATAAAATATTTTATCTCCGAAAATATGTTCAATCTCTTTTTTTACTCTTTTTAACATGGCATTTCGGGGAATTGTGACATTTGGTCTCTCCAATACATCTGGTAGCCTGTAAATGCTTCCTTAACTTCAGTAACTCAATCCTTAAACTTACACTTTCATTTTCCTTATGATATGTTTTATATATTTACTATTTACTGATAAATTATCTTGTTTGTTAATATAAAAATGGGCCAACAAATATAAAACGTAGAAAAGGGGGCCCAGAAATGATGTCGGGCCCATCTCATGTTTTAGGCTGCGCACGCCTGGTTTTATTATTTTTTTTATTTTTATTTTACGACAAAAACAGTTAAAAGCTGTGTGTGACGTACTATGGGGAAGTGAATTATGTGCACGTTTTCAAAATTCTGTGATCCGTACACTAAACCTTTTACTACTTGAATTTTGAACACAGAAAAAAATAGCGTTTTTGCAAGGATTGTAAAAAAAGCTCCAATGCAATAAAATCTATTTTCAGGGATAAATCAGCAATAAATATGGGCTCTTACCTATCATGTCCTTCGTCAAGGGATACTACTTCCTGGCGCGACAACATGGAAACAATAATTTGAATAACTGTTCCCCACTGAATTCTAGAAGACGTGCACAGATAATGAAGTTACATTTATGTTTAGAAGCAAAACAAAGGGCCATCTCAGCATTTGCTTAATGGATCACGGAAACTGGACGAAAACCCTGTTCGATATGGGGGTGGTTACATTTTACTAATAGTTTTTCATATGGTTATACGCATGATTTCAACTCGTGCCATTCCCTTTACATTACTTTAATAATATTTAAGTGTAGTATATGTAAATTTAAACTTACATTTAAAAAAATATAATACAAACAAAAACTAGTCTAGGGTTACTCCTGAAATTTAAACCTGTTGTATTCTCTATTTTATTTAATTCTGCGGTCACGGGGTAAAAGTTCTTCAGTCAAAAATCTTAGTTTGGAGAAAACAAACAGGGTTAGATTATTGAGCCATAAGCTATATTAAACCGATTAAGCCATATAACCCAACTTTTTTTGTCGTTAAAGAGGCAGAATGAATTCGGTCGTTTTACTAAAATAAAATAGAGATATTTAACTTGTAGTTTCAGTACTTAACCCAATTTCGCCAAAAATTGACTTACACCCTGTGACCAAAGAATTAAAAGCAAATCCTGTCCTGTACATTTGACCCCGAAAAAAAGGGCACCTCCAGAAAAAGCTGATTTATCAGATAGGTGCCGAGATGCATTCACTCACCTTCGGCGAGGCGTGGGCGGAGGCTCTCAACGGACTCCTTCATGCACTGGCCCAGCTGCGGGTCGCTGGCCTTGCACACGTGCAGGTAGGACGCTGCGAGCGATCGTCGCATGCAACAAGGACAACGCATGAGAACACATTGAGAGAAAATCAACCTGTAATTTTTTCAACAATAAATTGTACTTATAAAATAACAATTCCATGAAACTTGTAGTTTCATTGTGGAGAATAAAACGAATTCGCTCTTACAAAAACCGTTATCCACCAAAAGGACGCAGATTTAGATGTCTCATTTTTCTAGTGTATTGGCGATATGTTATTGCACCCAGTTGGATGTTGGAAGTTACGGTTTGGATTACCAAGCCAAGATTAAAGTGGTCATTTTCTGATCATTTAAACAGTTCTGAGTATTGGCTTTGTTTGCTGGCTTTTACACCCGGTAAAATAGTTGGCACCTAATTTGAGAAACAGTTAATTACAGATTTTTGAGAATTTTAGACATTCTACTTTAATTTATAGCTCACAGGTACAACTGGTACCTTTTAATTAGTCTACAAAGTTGCATGGAGGTAGTACAGATACTTTTTGAGAAAACTGCACTTGAATGTGAAACAAAATTTGAAGAATGTGCATTATTCTCAGAAATTATACACTTAATGTTTTTAATGTAAATAAATATAATCTTTTTGGTACATTTAATTATTTTCTTCTGGCCCTGTGAAGTATAAGATATGAAAAATATTTTTGGAATACAATGAAACTTTTTCAAAATTTAAACTTTGTAAAATTGCATGATTTTACGATTCTGCATTAACTTACAGTTCACCGCCAAAATTTAATTAATCTGAAAAGTTTCATGTATTTAGTATACCTACTTTTTGAGAGAACTGCAATTGAATGTGAAACAGTTACTTTTGAGAAAAACTCATTTAAAGCTAAAGTTATTTTGGTTTTTTCCCTCTTCGAAAATCAATGTAATTAACATATTTTTTTTCACAAAATTTGCACTTAACAAAAGATGTTAAAACATGTATACTACACTAACGTAAACAAATATAGTATATTCACATTATGCACTATTTACTCGTACAAACAAATATCACCCTCTTCTGCTAGGTGATTTAACGATGGTGTGGATCTTGCAGCAGGAGTTAATCTAGAATTGTTTCCGTAGTAACATCTGTTGCATTTTCACTCCTTTTCTTTGTACACCAATTTCTATTTAACATCTATTAATATTATTTCTTTAACGCAACTACGCTAACGGAAAAAAATCTGTATCCGTAACAAACATGTAAAAATACATCACGCATAGCCACAACATTCAAACCAAATAAGTTTCCGTGGAAAAAGACAAAGAAGCAATACAGCTTTATAGAATAGCCAATATAGCCAAGAGAAGATTTCTGCTGCAAAAATATCCCCAAAAGTTTCCTAAAACCGAAGGAAAACACAACTAGAACAGAGAAAGCGGGCGAAATCTACTTTTAAAAAAAATATTTAAATTGCCATTTAAACGGCTTAAATAGTCGCAAGGTGAGGAATTATATATTGAAAAGGATGAAAATGAAATGATTGGAGTTTTTTACGATGAAAACAAAAATTCACAATTTTTGTCAAATTGAACTGCCCTTGCTTTAGAGTTGAATTCATTCAGCCTACGCAACCGTCGAGACGCCATTTGTCAACCACTCTCTGTAACGGATTTCGTTCCGTGTGCGTGTGTGGCAATGCGTGCAATCAAAGGGGCGTGGCCTGCCCTTGGCCTTGACCTTCCTAGCTTCTTCCGGGCCCGCGCGCGTTCATCCCGTTCGCATTTGTTTCACATCGCCGCCTTCCATTGTCTCCTTCGCATTGTTAGCAGAGCTCCTGGGAATACCCCAATGAATCAACTGCAGAAAGCACCGATACTACGGCATATCCCACCCGGTTCCGCTGGCCCTTGCGTAACCGCCCGTTCAACCACTCTCTTTTACTTTCTCGCTACCGCTTGTGCAGTAGACAGGTAATGTTGCAGGAAAAAACGCCGAATTTCGGCAGAAAACTCTTATTATAGTGCCCTATAAATCCAGTTGCTAAATTTAGAAGAAAAATCCTCTCATAAGTGATGTAGTAAGAGTCAATGTTTTGTGGGTCCTTGATTTCGAAGGAAAAAAGTTTGTGTGTCTGTCCGTCGGTCTGTGAACAACGCCAGGAGCTAAGACGTTCAACCGATTTTCTCCAAAATTGATATT
This sequence comes from Teleogryllus occipitalis, assembly GCA_011170035.1. Classification (NCBI taxonomy): domain Eukaryota; kingdom Metazoa; phylum Arthropoda; class Insecta; order Orthoptera; family Gryllidae; genus Teleogryllus; species Teleogryllus occipitalis. The sequence continues at coordinate 55,967 of BLKR01005388.1, forward strand.
CACCAATCGATCTGTCTGATGTAGTGGTCCCTTGAAAACAGGTATTTTAATTTTGGGGGTACTTTACTTGAAACCACTGGGACATTTTCCAAATTTTATAAAAAATGGCTCCATTGTTTTTTATTATTTTTTGTTGGAAAGTGTGAAGAAATTTTAAGAAAATGGTATAGGTGACATATTCGTTGAAAACTAATTCTTCGAAAATTCCAAAAGTTCAAAATTTTTCGGAGTCTTCTAATAATTAAAATATTAAAGATAGAGATTTTTCCATTAATGAAATCTGTTCCTTTAAGGTGGATTATGAAGTAAGGTCATGTACAATTTTTCGAAAACTTGAGTACTTTTCGCATAATTTTGGTGAAAATACGGGCGGGAAAGTACGTTCTGTTTTATCAGCACTAATTGTCCTGACGCAATGACGCTACCGCAGACGTGTACTCCCCTACCGGGTGCTAACAAATAGAGAGTTTTTGTACGGCTAAGCATGATGGAAACAGATAGGTGAGCTAGTCTGGTGCACCAATTTTTTTCTCGTTCTGCGCAGCACCAGTATTTTTAATGCAGGAGGGAGGCGGTGATCTTCCCTCGCTGGACGGCGAGTTCCGGCACCGACCTACCTCGACTTGCGGAGATTTTCCCAATCCAGGTATCTCCTACCATCGGGGCACCGCCCCAACAGGAACCCTACCAACTGGTCTCCCATCATATGTGGTAGTGTAGTGCATGAGAGTGTAAATGTGAGAAAGTGAAGGATCAGGAAAGGGCAAGGAAGAGGAAGGAATGAACGCGAGTGGTCCGTAGCCCGTTTGCTAAAGTACTATGGCTTTCGCTCATCGGAGAAAACACGGAAAACTACCGATCAGATCAGTCCGCCGCTAGAATTCTCCTCCAGACAGCGGCTGACAAGCTACAGTCGACAATCATGCCACCGTCAGGACAAAAAGTCGGCTTACCCTTCAGGTATTTCCCCTTCAGGTATTTCCCCTCAGAGGGATTCCCCTTCAGGTATTTCCCTTCAGAGGGATTCCCCTTTAGGTATTTCCCTTCAGAGGGATTCCCCTTCAGGTATTTCCCCTCAGAGGCATTCCCCTTCAGGTTTTTCCCTTCAGAGGGATTCCCCTTCAGGTATTTCCCTTCAGAGGGATTCCCCTTCAGGTATTTCCCGTCAGAGGGATTCCCCTTCAGGTATTTCCCTTCAGAGGGATTCCCCTTCAGGTATTTCCCTTCAGAGGGATTCCCCTTCAGGTATTTCCCCTCAGAGGGATTCCCCTTCAGGTATTTCCCCTCAGAGGCATTCCCCTTCAGGTATTTCCCTTCAGAGGGATTCCCCTTCAGGTATTTCCCTTCAGAGGGATTCCCCTTCAGGTATTTCCCCTCAGAGGCCCCTTCATTCCCCTTCAGGTATTTTCCCTTCAGAGGGATTCCCCTTCAGGTATTTCCCTTCAGAGGGATTCCCCTTCAGGTATTTCCCCTCAGAGGCATTCCCCTTCAGGTATTTTCCTTCAGAGGGATTCCCCTTCAGGTATTTCCCTTCAGAGGGATTCCCCTTCAGGTATTTCCCCTCAGAGGCATTCCCCTTCAGGTATTTTCCTTCAGAGGGATTCCCCTTCAGGTATTTCCCTTCAGAGGGATTCCCCTTCAGGTATTTCCCCTCAGAGGCATTCCCCTTCAGGTATTTTCCTTCAGAGGGATTCCCCTTCAGGTATTTCCCTTCAGAGGGATTCCCCTTCAGGTATTTCCCCTCAGAGGCATTCCCCTTCAGGTATTTTCCTTCAGAGGGATTCCCCTTCAGGTATTTTCCTTCAGAGGGATTCCCCTTCAGGTATTTCCCGTCAGAGGGATTCCCCTTCAGGTATTTCCGCCAGCGGGCACCGCCACAGCCAGGATAAGTGCTGAGCTCCCGACCGGACTCCTGGTGTGTGGTTCTCCTCGTTCTCCTCGGACTGGTGCAACATTTGCGTTACTCTTGAACAGACTTAATACATAGTGACCTCCTTCTCCCTCTGGTAACACCGGTCGGAATGCAATCGGGCAATGCCTTCTGAGGCGGCCAAAAGTGAAAGGGAATCGATTGAGAGGGATACCTGACCGCGAGATGCAAACGTGTAATTCCTGTTTCATGTAGGACACACTTACGGGATTTTGAATCGATTGTGTCTTATGGATCGTACTGTGAAATTATTTTCCTTTCTCTTGGCTCTTCAATGCCAACTGGACCACGGCCTACCAGCCCGGAAAATTTCACTCATACTGGCAAAAATGTTCAGAAAAGAATGAAAAGGAAATCTGCTTTTTATTCTAGTTGGGTTTTCATTATATTTTCCTACGTTAATGTGTCTACATTGATTAATGAGCTGTAGGTTTAAATAGAAATTACTGGAAAGAAAGGCTATGTGGTGTGCAATAGAATGGTGGTTAAATTCGTGGTGTGATTGTTTTATTGGAAATGAACCAGGGGGCTTGGGTGATGGTTCTTACATATTTGTTCTGGGTTATCTGTATTTTGTTGACATATTTAGCCGCATTTGTCCTAATTGGGCAAGTGTACAGGAGACGAGGCCTTATGGTGGTTTTCAATTAGGTGGTGCCACTTTTTAGTGAATGTTTACTGTTATTTATAAGTGATTTTAACTGTATTATTTTGGATTTGGCTTGTTGAACTTTGGTATCTATGTGTATTTTCCAGTTGCGTGTAGCGTCCATATGGAGGCCAAGGTATTAATGGCATTGCTATAAGCAGTCCAAGGAATTAAGCTCACTTGGAAATCAAATATTCTTCACAGAATAACCCTGGCAACCCGTGGAACCAACCAATTACATCCCGTACTCAAAACATCATCACTGCTACTTACCTATACCAAAAAATGATCCGCCAAATTTTATCCCACGCTTCTCCTATCTGGGCCTCAGCCAGCTAATCGAACATCCAAAATATGGAGGTTTTCCCAAATAAATTCCTTCGAACAATCACTAAAGCTCCATGGTTTGTACCTAACTCCCAGTTACATAACGAACTCAGCATTACTCCAATCTCTGTCCATTTCTCCCTCCTATGCTCTCTCTCTTCTGTCCCAAAATTCCCCAGATTCCCTCAGCCGTACATTTCAAAATCGGAAGGCAAAATCCTCACCACAATAGACAAAAGCGGAAACTACTGCGACAGTTCTTCAACCCTCCCTGATCATCATGTACCCGATGTGGCTTCTCACATTTAATTCACGTGTACTCAATGTATTCATGTCTATAATTTTTCTTAAACAATGTTAACGTAATTCAATGTACCCTCACTGTATCGTACTCAGATGCTGAGGGCCTTCGGGCCAAGCAGAAATAAATGAAAAAAAAGATTGAGCTGTTGTTAGCTGCTGGTACTCACGCACGGACAGCTCCTGTGCGCCGGAGAGGGCGAGGGTGAGGGTGAGGGCGAGGCCGGCCCGAAGCAGGACACCTGGCAACGAGGCGGCAGTAGCAGCGAGCGGCGGCATGGCGTCTGAAAGGCAATCGAACAATCTACGAATGATGAGAGAGACTTTTTCTCAACTTTTCGGTTCCCAAATAATAGAACCGAAATATAATTTTAAGAATATTAAAGAAGGCTAAAACCTTCTTCTAATTAGCAATTTCCTTTGAAAAATTTGGAACCATTTTTAAGAAAATGGCGTTAAGCGTTACTGTAAATGGGAAATTTGAAGTTCTTCTTCACAGGTATCTCTTGAGTTTTCGAAAAACTTCATTTAAAGTAATATGAGGAACATCCACTCACAAATTCAAAAATGTATTCAAATCCATTGAAATGTGCATATCAACGGCGTGAGAGAAATTGAAAAAAATCATTTGAGAAATTAAAAAAACAACAAAAGAATACCCCAAAATGAACTTTACACCACATTAAATAGTGCCATTACCACTACCAATAACTAAAAGTTTGAAGAACAAATTTGGAGTTATTTTTGAGAAAATAGCGTTTGAGCGTTTCTGAAAATGCTTAATTTTGGTCTTATTTCAACAACTGTTGAGTGTGCGAGAAATTTTACTTGACATTATTTAAATCACATGTACTTATAAATACAATAACGTGAAGAAATCGCCTCTAATGTAATTATTACCGACGTGAGAAACAAGTCACAAAAATACATTTTTGTAATTTTTGAAAAAAACAAAATGATACACCAAAATAAACTTAACGTCATATTAAACAGTACAATGAGCACTATTCATTGGAAAAAATTGAAGATAAAATTTGGAGCTATATTTGAGAAAATGGTGTTTCACCGTTTCTGAAAATGCGGGATTTTGAGCTCATTTTAACTAAAACTGTTGAGTTTTCGAGAAACTTTATTTGATATTATTTAAAGCACATGTACTCATAAATACAATACTATAAAGAAATCGCCTCTAAAGAATTACCGACGTGAGAGACAAGTCAAAAAATTACATTTTTGTAATTTTTGAAAAAACAAAAGAATAGATCAACGTTTATGCCATCGTGTAGGGTTTGTTTACCACTAAACATACCAAAAATGTAAAGACAAAATCTGCAGTCGTTTTCGAGAAAATACTGTTTTTGTAATTTTTGCAAATATTGTACGCTCTATTGCACGAAAACTACTAAAATTTCCGAAAAAATGTATATGACCTTAATGAAAGAACTATTTATGGACAATAAATTTCATTGGAAGGAAAAGTCTCTATCTTCAATATTGTAGTTGTAAGAAGTTTCCGAAAAAAATCATAGTTTTACAATCCTGTTAATTAGTGTCCTGAGTTAATCCTGAAAATCGTACCTATGCCACCTTTGTAGGTGTATTTCACTCTTTTCTTACAAGAAATTTAAAGAAAAAATTTTCAGTCTGTTTTGAGAAAAGTTTGAAAATGTCTTGGGGGCTTCATGTAAAGTATCCCCAAATTTTAAAGAATGTTTTTCAAAATCTGAAAGCTTCATTTAGAGCCAGATCGACAGGGGTCTCTTCAATTTGAAAATATCGTACGTGTGGTTTAGGCGCTAATAGTGTTCACACACAGACAGACAGACGGACATTTTACTTTTAATTGGTTTTTCGACATCAAGGACCCACAAAACATTGATTCTGGCTACACCACGTTTTAGAGGATTTTTCTTCTTAATTTAGCATCTGGATTTATCCACTTTTCGTTTTGAGGACCCAGCAATGAATTTTTTCCGCCGAAAATTCAACGTTTTTTTCACGCAGCATTACATAACTTTCTCTATACTACGTATATTACTTCGTATATATGTGCGTATACGAGAAAGTAAAAAGTGCGCACACCACATGCGAAATAAAGCAAAATGATTCTGGCCAAAAATAAGAATCTTGTCAATTTACGGTCTTTTTTACAATTATCCTAAATTTAAAAAACTCGCAGGACGTTATGGCAGGCCAGATTGTTTGGGGAATGTTTGTTAAAAAACTGTGCGTAGTAGGGCTAGTATTATTCAAAGAACAGACATTTAAACTATTGTGCTTCAAAATGGCATATATTTTCTCGTACAACATTGTTTACTTTTATCTTTAGATTGGACTGTCTTTTCAGTTTTGGCCCACCCCTGTCACGAGGGCAATTGATTCCTAATAAATTTCGACAGAGGACTGCGGCGGCAAAGGAACACTACGTCGATTACAGTCGATACTACTTACATTCAATAATACAGTTTCGTTCTGCTAAATATGACCAAAAAGGAAATGTTTATATATTTTATTTTCCTATCGAATACACCTAAATATACAAGTGTAGTAGAATTTTTAAATTATTTTTAAGAAAAATATTATTTAAATATAATGAATGCTGTCCATTGAAATTGAATAATTTCATTAGGACTAACAACAGTTTCTTTCTTTTTCATGAAAATATCTAGAAATTACTGATCTAAATCAGTACAAAAATTACCCAAATTAAAAACCTCTCGACCAATAAAGTACAGCAAATGGCGGCGAAGGGTTCCAGCTGATCGAGTTTCCGACCTGCGCGCGACAATGGCGGAGTTGAGAGTGTAGTGCAACATTGAGGTTAGAGCGTGGATTTGCAAAGTTACAGTTTGAGGCGGAGTTTGTTAGTCATTACTGAGTTGTTTTAGTTTTTTAAAAATTATACTTCAATTGTTTTTCGATTCATATTAATACTTACAATTAAAATTCCCCAAAAAATTATGTTATATATTACATTAAAGTTCTTTAGGGTAGGTAGTTTTTTGATAAACTTTTCGTTTGTTGAATTTTCCTTAAGTCCGTAGTAGTTCTGACATTTTGACCCTCATTTTTTTCTTTTTTCTATTTACAATTACATTCAAGTATTTATTATTCACAGCAGCACACGCAAACACAACAGACAGATGACAAATTAAAGAGTGGACAGAACAGAGCAACTACATTATTTTCTGCATTGGTTGCAACTGCATTGGTTTCGTCAACGGTTTCTTGAAGTTCTCTTTTTTGCCGTTATAGCTTCAAAGCGCTATTCCTCGTCCCGTTGGCGTGTATCGTGAAGCGCACGTATAACGCGTATCTGTTCCAGTCCTCCCATGGTGGAAATAACCATGTTATTTCCACCATGAGTCCTCCCTTTGCGTGGCCGTTCCCGTTCATGTGCTATTGTGGGACGGCCTTTCGGAAAAGTTGATCGCAAGTGGGAATCGGTATCCGCCTGCCTCTTTTTTACTTTGTTGCGTCTACAATTCTACGTAACGCGAAGCACATCCGTTAATGGAGTAACCCTCCATTAACGTGTGTGCGCGCTGGGGAGTAATCCTTCATTAACTTTTAGTTGTCATGTGACGTCGCAGTCAGTTGTCAAGAGGACTGCCAGGTAGCATCTCCGCGTACGCGCCTCCTGCGACTCTACCAAGCGGCCGGAATTGGGAAGGAATAAGGATATGGGTAGGGTTTAGGACACTTCACAAGGGTTGGACTAGACCTTGTGAAGCACCCAAACTCGTTTTGTTGAAACAAATTTCATATGAGATTCGACGGGAATCGAACCCAGACCTCAGTGGTGAAAGGCTAGCAACTTGTACCACGTGCCACGAGCGAGCCATTCTCGAAGACGAGTCAGACTTCACAGGTAGGCAACAAATAGCTCGTGCTTTTTCTAACCTGGCCGATGACACTTCATCACCTGTTACGGTGGCATCCAATCGAGAGTTAAAACGTCATCACGGTGACGTCACTCTGGTGACATTTAAGCTCCCGATTGAGCAAAACCGTAACAATTGATTAGCTATCATCAGCCAAATTACAGAAACTGAAGTAAAAAAGGGAGTCAATTTTATCTTGTGACAGAAGTGTGGGGTCAGCAGTTATGGTGCCTCATTCCATTTCTGCTTCGCCACATGCCCTCATTTCCAATCAAGGACTCTTTCTTCCTCTTGCAGAGGCAAATTTTGCCAGCGCCCAGCCGGTCTTAACCCACGTCACTGACGTTGGTCCCTCACCACTTGACTTAGCGTTGTCCAAGATCACGGACTCCCGCGCACGTGCATGATGGATCTCAATATATAAGGAATTATCGCAATTCCTGATTAATATGCGATACACTGACTACAACGTATCTAACCATTTGTGTTTTTCATTAATGTTATCATTAAAGCTGTGAATGAGGTTAATGAAATATTGTACAACGAACAATGGAATATCGTTTTAAAAATAATGTAATATTTTTTAAATTATAAAATAGAGTAATAATAATAATAATAATAATAATAATAATAATAATAATAATAATAAGAAGAAGAAGAAGAAGAAGAAGAAGAAGAAGAAGAAGAGGAAGAAGAAGAAGAAAAGTGTACCCCTCCCTCTCACACTTATTAAGGGGAAAACGCTAAGGTCCGAATTCAATTACAGTTGGGAGACATGACGAAATAGCTACCACGACACGATATTCATTTAACATTAACATCAAAACTAACAGCACTGTACTCACAATTCGCGCTCACGCAAAGCATATTAGCGCAATTGGCCTCACTCTCGAGACTTATAATGCTTCTCAACAGATGAACTGCGACATTTGAGGCATGCGATTCATTTGTGCTACTAATTGAAAGTGGCGACACTGCAAATTCCTAATCTTTTCTATTCCGAAGTTTAGGCATGATGGAAAGTGGGCTGCTCCGTCGCACTGATTTTTGCTCGTTCAGCGCACCACCAATTTGCGTTCAGAACCACGTGACCACATCAAAGGCATTTCATTTGAAAAGCTGGCCGCCATGTTGCCTGGAGAGCGAGAAGTGCTGAGAACCATTTTGAAAGTGGCTTAAAGTGACAATTTTGGACATCATCGTGTTATTTTTGGTTGGCTGCCGTTGAAAATTGTTACTTTATGCCGCTTTTAAAACGTTTCTCAACACTTCTCGGTCTGCGGCAACATGGCCGCCAGCTTTTCAAACAAAATGCTTTTGTTGTGGTCACGTGGTTCATGACGCAAACTAGTGCTGCGCAGAACGAGCAAAAATCAATGCAACGTGGCGGTCGGCGGCTGGTCTATCTATCTATCTATCTATATATATATATATATATATATATATATATATATATATATATATATATATATATATATATATATATTTATATATACATAACAACTTCCTTAGACTTTTCAAACGAAATACCCGTGCTGTGGTCACGTGGTTCGTGACGCACACTGGTGATGCGCAAACCTGCTAAAATCGGTGCACCGAAGGAACCCTCCCATGTATTTCCACTATGATAGCGAGTGATGTTGAAAAAGCGGTTTTGCACAAACGTTTAGGTCGAGATGGAAGAAGTTTTAAACTGTGCAAATACAGCGCGCTGATTTCAATCATGCCACATCCCGTTGATATACCGTGTTGAGGCTGCAAAATAGCTTCATCAGAGTTTTGAGAGAGCCACAGAATTATGTATTGGGTTGCCCATAAAGTGTGGCCACAACTTCCTATCTTGCCACAAGGGAAAATTCAGAAAGACAATTATTTAATAATTATTAGTTTATCTTAGCGTAAAAAATATTGAATATTGAAGATGTTAATGTCACCTTGTCTTAGGCGAACAGAAGACTGCATTTTGTTGTGATTCATGCATAATACAATTCCATCTGATTATTTACTAACAGTAAAATAAAATTATTCATTGATTACTTGATGCAGGAGTCATGGGTTCATTCATGTCTTGGTTTTAAAATAAACATAATATTTATCACACAAAAACTAAATTAAATGTAATGTTTACAGAAAAAATAGTTTTTACAGAAGAGCTCATAATACTGCACTTCCTAATTTCAATTATTTCTAGTGGCGCATTATATTTTAGTCGGACAAGGACATCAAAAGAGGAAGCGTCGAAGCTACTTACAAGTTAGCCAACTGCAAACGAACGAATGCAGGGAGGAAGTCTAATGGGCCCAAGGACACAACGACCACACAACCTTTAGTTATGTTGCCAGCACTAGCTGCCACTTTGGTTCATTCTTAGGAAAATCCTTCTATACACCCACGCCCAGCAGGACGCGCGCACAAACTGACTACTTCCGAGCGAGAAAAAATTCCAAACAATTGTGGCCAGTGGTGGCTTGTAGGGTAGTGCCAGTGTGCCATGGCACCACCAACAAAATGGAAGGAAAATGAAATTTTCACCACAATTGTGTATAAAATATTGTTTCTTCAAAATAGTTTTCTTTATAACAATTCATTTGAACGTGCACTTCGTCCTTCGATGGTCTATCAATACTCTCTACAAACGCACAGGGCGCAGTGCCATCTGTCGGCATTCTTCTAAACCTCTGAGCCACCTAGAAATTGGCGCCGTGTATGTCCATTTAACGCTGTATGAAGAACTCTGTGTAGGTTAGTATGCGTTTCTTATGGACGGCATGGTGCCGCAAGCGAAGTGGCACAGAAGTTCACGTTCTCCTCACTAGAGAGTGCACTAATGGCACTATCTTCATCGTGCAGACTTATCTGTCGCTCAGCATGACCCTCGATACCTTGGTATTTCGTACGCGTGTCGTGTTGTGTTTCGCACATGGAGAGGCGGCATATACAGTGGGCGTAAGGCTTCCCCTCTTCTTCCCGTACCCATTTTCAGCGATCTTAGGAAGCTATGATCTCTTGAGATTTCTGTGGGCACTCAGGCCTTCAGTCTGAGTATTTTATTTGTTCTTATTATTTTTAGTTTGTTTTCAGTTTAATCTTAATTCTAACTTAATAAACATGGTCACTGTAAAATTGAATTTTGTGCTCATGAATTTTATTTTAGAAATTACTATACCAGTTTTAAAACTTCACAACAATGTTTAAAAACATGATTTCTGACAGATTTTTTTTATTAACATCGATGTTACAATTTTGAAAATCGATGTTTTGTTACCGATGTCGCATGACTAACTGGCACCACCAATAGAATTCCGTACCGGCCGCCACTGATTGTGTTAATTGTACGTGAGAAGGGCATTTCACACGCCCAAAATTTGTTCGACTTGGCAGGATAAACAGAGATGCGAACCTTCAACATCCCAGAGTTCCTGACGGTTGTCAAGACTAGGCCGTCTTCCCCCGCCAGCCTGGGCCGAGGCGGCTCCTGAGGCGGGGAACTTGGGCTGTGAAGAACGGGAACCTTTCCCTTCGGCACATTTCGCGCATGCGCAGAGCAGGGCTTTTTTCTAAGTTGTCGTGCTATAGTTGCATTATAACTTAAAATTATGATAGCTGATCCCCGGTGGTTTTGCTGTGAGTTCGGATCCTACACGCACTCAGAACTAGTGTTGCTAGTTTTTGACTCAGAATTTCTCGTAATAGTCTGTTACTTTCTCGCCGACTATTTACATATTATAGAGAAAGTATTGTAATGCGAGAAAACGGCGAATTTACGACAGAAAAACTGTTATTGCCGGGTCTTAATGACGAAAAAGTGGATGAATCTTGTTTCTGTATATAGTAAATTACTTCCTGTAACACGTACGTTTCGTGGCTCCTTGATACCAAAAAAATGATTTATGGCAAAAAGTCTCTCCGTCTCTATGTGAATTACGCTGCGGTTGCACCGTAAGCAGAATTTTCAACAAAATTAATATTCCCTGATACATCTGACTGGTGTCGCGGCCCTTTGAATTTCAAAATAATATTTTGATTTTGAGGGTACTTTACATGAAGCTTCAACATTCTCAAAATTTTCTCAAATATGGCCCCCATTTTTATTTAAATCTTCCTCTGATATAGCAAACGATGCATTAAAAACGGCCTGCGTCGAATTTTCGTTGCTCTCTCTAAATTTTTAAAAATTGCAAAAGTTAAACATTTTTTCGGTATTTTCTTACGACTACAATAATGAAAACAGAAAATTTTTCCTTGATAAAATCTATTCAAAAACGGAATTTAAACATTCAATTTTTCGAAAATTTCAGGCAAAATATTTCGTGAAACAGGTAATTTTTAAACTCGAATTTTCTGCACTGCTTTTGCTAGAATCATTCCGAAGTTCTTTAATCAAAAATAGCTATTTAGGAGCTATTTAATTATTAATTTAAGTAGTTAATTAGTAATATAGTTACTTTCATCAGGAGATATTTAATATAGTTTTCACGCGGCGTTGCCAAACAATGGGCTTGATTCAACACGGCAATTTGAAATTCTTGAAATAACTTACTTATGGGATGGGATAGGGATTGAATAGTCTACATTCACTTAAAGTTAACGTTACAATGTGTATGTTCAATAAAGTTGTACATTCAACTATATTAAAGTCGGGAATAATATATACATATATACAGGTAATACTAAAAATGTGCGTAAAATGAACATTTGGAATGCTCCCGTAATATCGTACTGTATAGGCATTCGGAAGGCGATATATTGAATAGCCTTCATATCATTTAATTTTTAATATCATATCATTTAATTTGTAGGTGAAATTATCTGTATAATGTGTTGCAAATAGTATAACAATTGAGATTTATTCATGTTTGTTTCTTTTGTAGAAGTAAGAAAAGACTAATGTTCCTTACTACCGAAATAAATGCTGATATGCACCGCAGACGCTTCGTTTAAATTTGTATTGACTTTTTCAAGTGATGGCAAAATTTGCAGTATTATAATATTATAAAACCGTTCCGAGAAATGCGAGGAAGTATGTTCTATTGTAGCACCTCTAGTTGTGTTTCTGAGTCGGAGCTACTATTCCGAATTTCTAGTAATTCATTCTCGACTGCCATAAATCGGCGCCTAAGTCACAGTGTCATCTACCAGGGCCTCTAGCGGTAACTGCCACTCTCCGGGCAACACTGCCCAGTGAAAAATGATCTCGTGCTTCCCTCAACATCTAGCCGAGGTACCGCTTCTTCTGATTGCAGTAGAGAGCCAGTTCAATTGTAACGCACACAGGTATCATGGGCAAACAGGAGCCAGAGTACGTGCCAAGGGGGAGGGAGTTGACAGCAGAAATAGTTTGTGGTGCGAAATGTTTATCAATATAAAGGAACTAGTTAGTTAATGACGTGGCGAGACGGGCCATCAGGCCCGCTCTTCCGTCTAACCACGCAAATTTTGCTACGCTCCTTTCACCACCTAGCGGAGAAAGGAGGTATTATCTTGGGCGACGAAACAGGCGGACCTCAATTTTGCTCAGAGCCTTCTTTTAGGCTTGAGGATCTTTTACATGTAGCAAATCTACTACATGGGACAGCCGGCTTTACTTCCCATCCGAATGAAGGCGTACGAAGGATTTTTTCGCCCTTGAAAATCCACGGCTGAACCCGCAAACTCGGGTACAACAGTCCGGTACGCTGACCGTTACACCACCGAATCCGCAACTACACCATGGTGTAAGTGGAACAGGTAAAACCATTATAATTGAGTACTTGGATTCCCTCTTATTACGCAATAATTCGAAACGAAACAGTCAGCCTGAAGTAGAAATGGTAACCAATAAAAACAATAATAAAATACTATCAATATCTCAAGCAACTAAAGACTTGCGGAATTACGTTGAGAAATCGATAAAAAAGTAGTGGAATGATATTCGGAGAACTTACAAATCTAGTTCACTTCGTAAAAACAATTTTATCACCTTAAAACAAATAGAAAATTTAAACCGCAGACAGGTTGCCATAGCCAGAATAAGGACCGGTAATAGTAAACTAAGTCTTTTACAACTCGTATCGCAAAGCACCGCTCCTAATTGTGTTAATTGTAATATTCCACTTAACATTAATAATTAATTTTCAATATTAAAAATATTAATATTTTAAATTAAAAATAAATTAATAATTTATAATTTTTATTTAATCAAGGAATGTTTACGATTTCTAAAGTACAGATAGGAGTATTCATACGGAGACAATTTTGAATTAATTGTGGTATCCATACTTTATAACGAAAGGGTTTTGAAATACTGTAAGCCTATGAATGTCAATAACAAACTTTAAATTATATATTCTATACCCTGTGGCCAAACACTGTTTTTCGTCGTCCATGTAATTCACGATAAGAAATAGCAATCTTACACTATTCTCTTTATTTCTAAACGTTATGACGTATCTCAAGATTTCCTTATCTACTTTAAAAAATACAAAACATTGTTACGAAAAGTCATAAGGCAGGCTAAAATCATGAAAAACGATCAGGATATTTTGAACTCAAATAATAAAACAAAAGCAATGTGGAATATAATAAACAATACTACCAAATCAACTAGAAAACCCGTAGAGAATGTTGTTTTAAAATATAACGATATAAATGTGAACGATCCGGCAACAGTGGCTAATCTCTTTAACCAATACTTTTCGAGAATTGCTGCCGATCTCACTAAGGGTTTTCAGCCACAAAATTCAAAAACAGACAGTTCACCCAAAATTTTAGACACAATGTTCGTTTCCGAAACTTCTTCCTATGAAATTCTCAAAATAATCGGTAAACTAAAAAATAAATATTCGTCCGCTTTAGATGAATTCCCAGATTCTTTGTTAAAGACTTGTGCGTATGCCATTATACACCCGTTAACTCACATATTTAATGCATCTTTATGCACTGGAACGTTTCCAGATATTTTCAAAACAGCTAAAATTAAGCCGCTTTTCAAAAAAGGCAACAAAAATGAAATTCAAAATTATCGGCCCATTTCTCTTCTATCAGTTTTTTCAAAAATATTAGACTTTTTTACGTACGAATGGAAACCTTTCTCACTAAACACGACGCGCTTTCAGATTGCCAACATGGATTTAGAAAATCAAAATCAACGGAAACAGCTATATTTTCTTTTCTTAAAGATGTCGCCTCATCATTGGATCAAAACGAGGCACCTATTGGATTATTTTTAGATCTCTCAAAAGCTTTTGACGTCATTGATCATGACATTTTACTTTCCAAATTACCTTCATATGGAATTCGTGGTATTGCTCTAGATTGGTTATGTTCGTACCTTAAACAACGATCTCAGAGAGTTGAAATACCTTACTGGAATGATGGAACATTACGTACGCACCTTTCCGACTCTTTGCCCATTGCATGTGGAGTTCCTCAAGGATCGATTTTAGGCCCTATTCTGTTCCTACTTTACGTAAACGATATGCCCTCGACGATTCGAAACGGAAGAACGGTTCTCTTTGCGGATGATACGAACATCCTTTGCAATAAAGAAACCGTAAATAGTACAATATCAGATGTTTCAAATTGGTTCCGAAATAACAAATTAATAGTAAACGAAAAGAAAACGGTTTTAATGCAGTTTTCCATTTCAAATAAACAATTCTGTGCTCCATTGAAAATGAACAGTGTACCATTGACTGATGTTAAGGCAACAAAATTTTTAGGTCTCTCAATTCAGTCAAACCTTAAATGGAACGTCCATTTAAATGAATTGAACACAAAATTAAGTTCATTATGCTACGCGTTCAGAATTCTTGCAAATTCAGTCAGCCTTCATACTGCTCGTTGTGTATATTTCGCGAATGTTCATTCCCGCCTGAGATATGGCATAATATTCTGGGGAAATACATCTTATAGCTCCCAGACTTTTAGATTACAAAAACGAATTGTACGAATAATAACCAAATCCCACTCACGTGATTCATGTAAGCCTCTCTTCATTAATCTAGGAATTCTACCATTACCGTGTCTTTTTATTTACGAATCAGTGGTTTTTGTAAAAAATGACTTGCTTAAGGGCGGGAATATATTTTCAGAAAATGCCGAAGTCTATTACTATAACACTCGACGTAGAAATCATATTCATCAGGTGACAGTATCAACAGCTCATTACAAAAAATTCACATACAATACATGTACATTATTTTACAACACTTTGCCAGATGACATTAAACGATTAAATTCAATAGAAAAGTTTAAATCCCAAGTGAAATCGTTTCTGCTGCATAACTGTTTCTATACAATTAGAGACTATACTGAGCATCACAAGAAAAGTAACATTAATTTTATCAATGATACATAATGCATTAATTACCATTTGGACTGTATAAATAAGTATAAACAACCTGTAACAACTATTGTACTACAGCTTCCGGGTCAATGACCCCCATCTCGATCAGGTTTTTCGTCCAGTTTCCCTGATCCATTGAGCAAATGCTGAGATGGCCCCTTGTTTTGCTTCTGGACATAAATGTAACTTCATTTTCTGTGCACGTCTTCTAGAATTCAGTGGGAAATACAATTATTCAAATTATCGTTTCCATGTTGTCGCGGCAGGAAGTAATAAGAGCCAAAATTTATTGCTTATTTATCCTTGAAAATAGATTTTATTACATGGGAGTTTTTTTGTTTTTTTTTTCTCCCTTTCAAAATTCAAAATGTATTGCTTATTTATCCTTGAAAATAGATTTTATTACATGGGAGTTTTTTTTTTTTTCTCCCTTTCAAAATTCAAAATTTAAGTAGTATATGACTTAGTGTAGGGATCACAGAATTTTGAAAATGTGCACACAATTCACTTTTCCCCATAGCACGTCATACGCAGTTTTTAACTGTTTTTTGACGTAAAATAAAATAAAATAAAATAAATAAAAAAAAAATAAATAGTGGAATGTATTGTGTTTGGTAACAAAGTGTATTCTATTTAGCAAGGAACTATAAAATAATGGATAGTATTCATAAAATAAAACAGTCTAAACTCAACCGTGTATTGAAAATTAAAACGCATGTATTGAATACATTGCATCCATGTAATGCAATATATTGCAATGCAATGACGTACCTCTCATGTTCTTTATCACTACAACATATATTAGATGCTAACGACCGCATCAGTTGATGTGACTTAAAATAAATAAATACAAAAGTACAGAAATGGCCTCAATTTATAAAAAGTAGTATACTTAAGTTCTCTATTATAATCTTGTAATAGTAATTCTATACGTTGCGTCCAGAGATAATGAAACGTGATTTTTGTACGTGACGCAACATTCCAGTATCCTCTTCGCTTTCCTGCTGCATCACCCATAGCCGAAGTCTCCTTTTACGTAACAGGAGGGTGAACTGGTGACGCGGTTACCTGCTGCCGAATCACAGACTCACCTTGCGTAACTCTTCGCTCATTTGTATTCATTCCGTGCCGCGCATCAGAACCTCATTGGCGTCTCGTAATTAACGAGAAACGTCCGAGTGGCCGGTATTTCCCGGTGCTGTTCTTTTAATGTTATTTTTTGATTTATATCTCTTGTTCTACTGATGTCAAAGCGCTGACATAACTAAGAACGCCTCCCCCTCCTCCACTACCGTCCGTAAAACAAACAGTAGCATCCTGCTCTTACCCCCAAAATGTGTTAATTAAATAAAGTTCGCAACTGTGTATGTATATATATATATATATATATATATAATATATATATATATATATATATTATTTATTATATTATTTTATTATATTATATTATATTATATTATATATTATATAGACGTTTACGTTATGATAAGTGCACTACGTTTTGCTGTAGACACATATCTATTATTTCAGAGAGAATTGAAGAAAACAAAGAAATGAATTTTCCTGGGTAAACGCAGTGTTCATTTAATTTCAATAACTGACAATAGATGGCATTCTACAAGAGGAACACTTCCCTCAAGCCGTATATTTGCATTAAGGGAGACTAGGACTGAAATTTAAAACTTCTTGCCTTTTTATCTAATTTTCTTGGAAGTTTGCAGATTTGTTTGTTATAGTGATGCATTTACTTAGTTAAAATTTTATTAATTTTGTTTAAATAGTTCTGAAGGTACATTATTATTATTATTATTATTATTATTATTATTATTATTATTATTATTATTGTATTATTATTATATTTATCGCAAAACATGGATGGAAAAAAAGTTCCATGCGCATTGTGTTTTTTAAAATTTTGGTTTTAATTTATTTTGAAATTATTAAATAAATTAAGTAAATCTGTGGATGGATTTTAAAAAATGAACTTTTAAAAAGCTTTCAGAATTATTTTCAATATTAAATTTTTCTCACACATGTTTAGGATGTTTTTTGTACGTAAATGTTTATATTTTGAACATTTTTAGTGGTACACACACAAAACAAGAATACATTTATTCATTACTATGTATACAATCTTTGAACCAAAATGTAGAAAATCGAACAATATTTAGCTAGGCATGGGAGTTTTCAAATATAAGACAATGTAGTTTTGAGTTAAATGAGTTCGTATAAAGATTTTAGAAATATTCTGTATTTCACTTTTGCAGAGCCTTTTTCTTGCCATAAATTTCTTTTCGTCATTCTCCCTTTAGGTTTGCGCCACTTGAAACTTACATCCATTTTTCACTACACTTTTAAACAAAACAACAAAATCACAGAAAGTTTTTACCAGCTAAATACGCAACCGTATACCATTGTAAACAAACGCGTATCCATTTGCCTTACTCACAGTCACACGAGATAATATTGAAGTGTTCAATATTACTTTTAAAATACATGTAAATAAAAAAAATCAATGCACAATTTTTTTCCCTTTCCTGAACGTAGATTGCATTGAAAATACAATGTAATCAAAACATATATACCAAAATTAATTTGCATTCGTGATTACTCTAATTGATAAAATTGTAGTTTACCCAAAAGCTCACAGGCAGTGCAACAATACACTTCAACGAAAGAAAGTGGCATAAAAATAGCGTTGTTCTTACTTGTTTGAGGTCTGAATGATTAAAACGGGCGTTTGGGATCTTTAAAAGCAACCACACTGGAGTATTTAAAAGGCTCCCGCCCCTTTAAAAATGGCGAAAACTGATCGGGAGTAAATTTATTTTATTTCTAATACTTCATACAATGTTATTATTCAAAAAACAAAAATTAGATATTTTTTCAGATTTTGGTCAAAATTTCAGTCTAGTGTCCCTTAAAAAACGTATCTTCTTGTCGTCGCAGTGCTGTGCTATTTGGACCATTACTACAGCGAGGGGGAAACTTAGAGATTTCCTCCTCAAAGCCGTTTCTATACTGCGGTTTTAACAGAGCTGCCTCTCAATTACTACCTAACAATACTAAAGGCCCGTCACCACGGTGGCATTATGGCACGGTTTCTCGCGCCTTTCTCGATCGTGCCGCTAGAGTCGCTTCATCTGCAGCACTACTTGATACGGTCGCGAGCATGCGACATCTAGCGGCACGACTGAGAAAGACGCGAAAAACTATGCAATAATTCCACCGTGTTGATGGGCCTTTAGTGGAATTGAGAGGCAGCTCTGTAGAAACCGCAGTAAAGATTTCGCGTCGCCTAAAAAGCGAGCGCAGTTTAAAAACTCGATCAAAGAAAATTCCGATAACTATTATCCGAATAAAAGAAGAATGTGGTTGACAGTTCCCGGTAACATGGTGACGTCAGCTCCGTAACCTAGGCAACAGCGAATCAGAAGTATCGCCATTTGCCCGATGTTGTCACGTTTGAACTGCGAAATGAATCGCGTATCCGGAGTGCTGCAGTTTATCGGCTGAGCGTCGACGTGTGTTGAGCTTACAGTGTCCAAGTGTATTGTGAGAGCGGGAATTCAGAGAAGCGTGTTCTTTTAGATTTGTTGTTATTGTTGTATTTGCAGTACGCGGCAACGCCGCCCCCTCCACACCGAACTGTCAACCATATTCTTCTTTTATTCGGAGTTTTAAGAACTACACTTCGGTTTTTGTAACATGGCGCGTGAGGTGTGTCTTCATAATGAAATATGACACGGATTTTTTTGTCTTTATCGGTCGTGCCGTTAGATGTCGCGTGATCGGGACCGTATCAAGCAGAACTGCAGATCAAGCTATGTCTAGCGGCACAGAAAGACCCGAAAAGCCGTGTCATATTACGTCGTGAAGACAAGTCCCTCACGTGCCATGTTATAAAAACCAAAGCATAAAAAAATTCCCTCTTACATCAAAGAAAATATTATTTATGGTAATTCCCTTCCCTCCTCTGAGAAATCACTACTGGGTCCATGAGAGACACGATCATTTTCGTACAAGATTTATTCAAAAAAGCCTTCCTTGCCCCGTACATACTATACGTATTCCGGCGGTCGAGCTTTTTATGGGAACATTTTCAGCTAATGTTAACAAACACTTAATTCAAAGGCTATATTCAACGAATAGTAGGGGACTATATGCCTAATGTGTTAAAAATAAACTCTGTTCTGCTCGTTAGTTTAGAACTTATTAGGCGTTGAATGCCGTGTCTAAGTGCGCACTCGAGTGGTTGAGTTTGTAGAGTGAGAACATTAGTTGATTTGACGAGCACTTAATTCACGGACTATATCAAGAAATAATACGTAATCATATCCATAAATGTTAGAAATAAACTGTTTCCTGCCAGGTAGTTTAAAAATTGTTGGGTGTTTTATTTCGTTCCACAGTGCGTACTCGAGCGGTTGGGTTTGCGATCTGGCAACTTTTCCAGCTTAAGTTTACGATCACTTAATTCAAGACCTAAATCAACAAATACTACACAATTATATTTATATATCGTTAAATGTATCTTGTGTTCTGCTCTCTAGTTCGAAATTAATCGGTTGGTTTTATTTACACTATGATCTGAGCATTTTTTATTTTTTAAAACATTAAATCCTACAAATAATAACTAAAATTGACAGTTTTTGCGAGACCAAAATTAGCATACAATTATTGTATAAGTGATTTTGTTGTAGCTTTGATTTTTTATTTTGTGTCAGCGGGCTGACTATTAATTTTTGAGAAAACTAAGAGCCCATTATTTCGCGATAGGGCATTTAATTACCCTACAATTAGTTTAAAATTATGAGCTAATTTACTTTGTGTTCTCCTATAGTGTGTCAGCCAGATTTATGGACATGTGAAAAGATCTGCTAGTATATTTTAGTATAAATTACGGTGACAGTTTTGCTTTGGCCAGATCCACTTTCGCTTCTTGTAAATCGGGGAGGTCGAGGCTTTGTTGCCAACCCGGAAAAGTGTTAACTGGATTCTAAAAGTATCATCATTATCATCTAAAAATATCGCCTGCGTCGGGAGTCAAATTGCTTAACAACGCTCCGCGAAGCCACTTATGTAATTCAAGATACCGGGGGTTCATGGGTGGGTGACCGTCTGGGAACGACGAGGATGTAACGGCGCTGAGCACCTGGTCAAAAATTGTAAAGGGCAATGAATGACTACGACTGATGATGACCGACCGGCTTAACGGAGGATTAATTTATGTTTGACGCCGGTATGAATGGTTAGAAAACGTTACGTACGAAAAAGTAACAGAACAGAAAAAGTATTTAGGCATAAAACTTGCTTTTCGTGACCTTTGCATTCTGTAAAGTAAAAAACACTTAACTGCACCAAAAACACATGGCACTGCAGAGACATAAGCGGAATGGTCCTACTGAACTGAAGATAAATTGGTACGAGTAATTAAAACAAATGGAAATAAAATATTCACCTAAAACCTGTGTAAATAATTGTTTTCTTAAATAATTAATTATAATATTCATTATAATTTCTAAACTAGTGGTGATAAAAAAAGTACGTAATTTCTCCCCCTATTTTCACGCAAATTTACGCGAAAGGCACTCAAATTTTCGAAAATGTGTACTTGATCTTATGTCAAAATCTATCTCTAAGGAACGTATTTCATTAAGGGCTCTTTCCCACTGTCTTCAATATTTTAGCTGTAGGAAGACTCAAAATAAATTTTGAACTTTTGCAATTTTCGAAAACTCGGGATTTTGAACGAACGTGGGACCTGCACCATTCTCTTAAACGATCTTCACACTATCCAACAACAAAATTTAATAAAAAAGGATGGAGCCATTTCTTGAAAATTTGGAAAATGTCCCAGATCTTGTAAAGTACCCTCCAAAATTGCAATATCGGTTTCAAATTCAAGGGGCCACGACATCAGCCAGATCAATTGGACAATATCAATTTTGGAGAAAATTGGCAGAAGGGTTTAGCCGCTAGCGTGTTCACGGACGGACGGACGTTTTGCCGTCATGCGATTTTTCGCTCTCAAGGATTCACAAAAATGGATTCTGGCTACATCACGTTTTAGAGAATTTCTCCCCCTAAATTTAGCAACTGGGTTTGACCACTTTCTCTTTACCAGAGTCCTGTTATAAGAGTTTTCTGCCGAAAATTTGCCTTTTTTTCGCGGAGTATTACATAACTTTCTCTCTACTCCAAAGTAGAAAGTAAAATTATGAGGTTAGAATGAAACTGGTGGACTACAGGAGCAAAAATGCTGCTAAACAAATCCACTCAAAATGGTTTTCCGAAATTGAAGAGAAAAAAAGCACGGACACTCAAGAACAAGAAATAAAGTATTCTAGTATAACCATACAATAAATTCAATATTTCAAAAAGATAATCTTAATGAATACTGTAATAACATATTATAGTTTAGAGATGGTAGAGTTTGCAATTTTAAAAACAGCATTTTGAAAACAAAGATTCAGCAATTTGTAGTATTTTGAAGAGGAAATTACTATTAAGAGGATTCTGGAATATAAATTTTAATATGATGTATTTTTAGATTTTCCAATGAAAACAGGAAGAAAAGAGTAAATCTACACATAAAATTTCTTCATTTGTGAAATTTATTTTTAAGAAATTATTTCAAAAAAATTCAGTAAAACATTTCATTTCCAACATGGGCTTCCTTCGACTTCTGTTTAAATTCTGCTAATTTAGCCTGTCGTTTAACTTTCCGCTATTCAACTGGTTTCGTATTTATAATTTCCTTCGCCCGAACGTGTTGATATCTTTTTATGTTTCTCTAACACATTTTTCTTTTTGCTACTCCAATCTATTATTACACAATTAACATATTAAAATATTTCCATCACTCACATAAAATTGTTCATATTTGTAATTTTCTGTTCGCTATAAATGTTTTCCGAAACATCTTAAGTCACGGAAAGCAAAAGAAAGTGTATTACTGCAAGGTCAACCTTCTTTGTTTTGTTTCCGAGAAGGAAATTCTCTGTGAAATCTGAACTATCGGAAACTGATCGCCAAGAAAGCCATTAATGAAATTTTCCAATTATATCGCAGTTTTTTTCAGTTTGCACTCAATTTCGCTTATTGCGATCAATTTTGCTTTTTGTCGGGGATTGAAAAACATTATAAATACACCGCACCGACCGTTAAACATTCAATTACTCTTTTTCATATGTTTCGTAACATTTCGCGTCTATAGCAATTGATAAAATATATCATCTCTAAGTATAGCTTGTACAGATAGACACAGTAAATTAATACTTCTTTCAAAAAAGTTTAACTTGCATAACCCAACACACTAAAAAATATTAAATGGCGGATGGCTTTTTCCTTGGGGAATTTCTGTCGCGAAACAACAGCTGAGTCATAAAACTGACGTTTTTGGTATGAGAATATAGTCGTAACCTTAGGTATAAGAAATTGAGAAATAAAGTTATCAAATATTTGCCTTTTTCAGGTAAACTCGAAACTATTCAATTTTTTAAATATTTTACCCCAGTTTGTAGGTACCCAAGACTACCTACCACAGACACATCTCACATGTCCGAAGACTGCATAGCTTTCTATTTATACGCACATTAGAAATTTGTAATATAGGTTCAAAGGACAGAACTAGTGATTCTATAACAGCACGTAAATTCTCGCATTATGTGTTTCGGTTTCGTAATATTATAATACTTCTTGAACACCCAAAAGCGTTTCCAAAGAGCAAATTTTTCCCACATGAGATTCGATTTCTTGTACTTATATTTAGTTTTTTATTTTAGCATGGCGTATGCGTGTTAGCCCTACATCACTAGCCTCACAAGTAAAACACCCTTCCCAACGCTTTAGAAAAAAAGAAAAACTTAGGAATTGCAGTTTCGGGGAATTCAATGATTTTCATTGAAACAATTTCAGTAATATAATGAATAATTGTTAACATATTTTAACATAAAACGACAGAAAATTGCACATACCCCTCATTAAAGAATGAAAGATTAAACTCACGTATTCATAAAATATTTATTTTACTTCCTTATATTTATTAAACATATACTATCTTTCCACTGTAACTACTTTTTCTGGTGTTAATAGTTTAATATTGGAGATGTTTAAAATACCATATTTTAAAATTACGTTATTTGCTACTATTATTTTCAAATCTCACAAATAAAATGTAATTTTGAAACACTTTTATAATAATATTTCAAAATATTTTTTTAAAATCCTGTATATTTTCAATGTGGGGATTTGCACCTTCTCCGTGACGTGCTGTGATCTGTTCGAGAGTGAGTCCTCATTCACAGTGCAAACTTAAACGAAACGTAATGCGGTAAACTTAGCCGTAAAATTTACACGTAAAAACAAGCATTCACGATGATGAACTAAGCTGGAACGTAAGTTTCGCCTGAACCAATCAGAATTCAACGTACTGAAAGTTAATCGATTCGTTTCTAGCACGGTGGAAAGATCTTTCTACCACAGCTTCTAGCTTTTCCTTCGACATTTTTATTGATTTGTCTTCATATCTATAAAGAAGATCGTATAAACAAGGATTCTCTGGTACCAAATTCACGAGTAATTCGTCGAACACAATTAGTTTATTCTCCATGTCATGTTAAAGTTACAATCAAAATTGCCCAAATCCTTACTTTGAATTCACTACACGCATCAAAACTGTTCGCAAACTAGTTTTCTACATTGCAATAACTAAATAACATAACCACAAACTACTTCAACACAATCTAAAATCGACCTTCCACGCTGCTCTCTGATTGGCGTTCGGGAGAATTCCGACGTCAACTTAACATAAAAGCTTGAAGCTTATGAACTCTTTAAGTTTAAAGACTTACGTCTACGGTTACGTCTAGGCATTGTGAACGGTCTCACTTAGTAACTCATTCGTAGGTTTTGAAGAATAACTTCGTAGAATAACTCATCATGTGGGGCATCCGGCAATACATCATTTTTACATGTGCGACCATTTTTTTATGTCTTACGGGGTCTTTTAACTGACACATACGCAATTTCTTTAATCGGTTACGCCCACTTTCTTCAGAAAATCTGCCTTTTTCACTATTCCTCGCTTCTTTCAGTTCAAAATTCGCGCACAGACTATTTCTACGTGATTAGTGTTGCTCTCTGACACCATTATTGATAACTATGTGGTCTTCGTTGTCATGGAAATCAAGGATATATTTTTTTTCTTGTCATAAATATAGCCTGACCTATGTTTTAGTTGTCAATACAAGCATATTTCCGGAAATATTTGTTTTTTTTAATAATAAAAGATAAAAAATAATGATAGTCTTTATAAACAAATATTTGTCATAAACTGAAAATGACCATAAATGACAGGGAACTGTGTGAAAGCACAATTAGGATCAGTGACCAGCATGACCAAGTGAGAAAAAGGAAGTGCAGTAAGAAAGGTAAAGATGAAAGAAAAATTGCTAGAAAGAAGAAAAAGATGACAAAAACTGATGTAGAGGAAAGAAAGAAGGCCAAGGAAGGAGATATGTATGGTGCTGGGAAGTTTTAACCAAAGAATATAATTCTATATGTAC
The DNA here is from genome assembly GCA_011170035.1 of Teleogryllus occipitalis. Lineage (NCBI taxonomy): Eukaryota > Metazoa > Arthropoda > Insecta > Orthoptera > Gryllidae > Teleogryllus > Teleogryllus occipitalis. The sequence continues at coordinate 80,952 of BLKR01005388.1, forward strand.
TGTATGAATAAATTAAGCGTTTTCTCAAAACTACATTTTTCAATATTCAAAACGTTGTATGCGCATTAGATTTCTTCAGATTGGCTTCAAAATTTGTGTACACATAAAACTCATTACTGTTTTCAATATTTGGTATTCATTTAGAAATATAACAAAAATTACCAAAGATATTTTAGATAAAAGATGAAAAAATGATTAATTTTTAAAAAAAACATGAAATAAATTAATTTTCATTCTGCAATAAAAAGCAGTTTCTGAAAACTGATACCAAATTTTATTCACTATATTGTTGTGCTTATTACAAAAAATATTCAAGATGAAATCTGAAGAATTAATGCATTTTTAACGTTTTTTAACTTTTGTTGTTTTTTTAATAATTGTCTCTAAATCCAATATTTTCCATCCGAAATGTTTCAAAATTTGAAATAGGATTTATTTTAATGTATATAAATTATATAAAAAGTATTGTATACATTGATCCAAAATTACCAAAAATCATAAAATCAGTAGGGTCCCCCCTTAAGTCTGCATTGTGAATGAGGCCTGAGAGCGAGCAAAGCAGAGTACAGCAGAGCGGTTCGGAAACTTACCTGGCACACGTACGCTCCAGGGCGACTGCAACCACGCGCGACCCTCAGCCTTTTATGGCCCTGGGTCAAGGGCGGGGCGGGGCGGGGCGGGGGGGCGGGGGCGAGAGCGAGGGAAGGGCGTGACTCACGCTCGAACGCTCCTCCGACGAGCGCCCTTTCCTGCCGCAATTATTTCGAGTTGGGGACTTATTACCCCAATTAGAATGAAGTGTGTCGTTCGCGGATACAATCACACTGCCGAGGATATTGCAGTTACAAAATACATCCGAAAAGTATAATTTCCTCGTAGTGCTTGGGGAGGACACAGACAGGGACGTTGGGGGGCTTCCGATGTGTAAAGAATGGACACTTTTCCAGATATTACCATTACTAATTCGTAACTGGAAAAGATATATTATTATTATTATTATTATTATTATTATTATTATTATTATTATTATTAA